>ML798527.1:123657-155509 GCA_009831015.1 Picea engelmannii | reverse complement strand
TATTGTTAATGAACCAACATGCCATGATTTGCCAAGTTTTGATGACTATGAGGATGTTTTCCCTTAGCAACCAGCTGTCCCAACTATTGTACTAATCCCCTCAACCATTAATAGTCAAATGGTCATTGATTCACCTTTGTATGATGATTATGAAGATGATTTCCATGAACAATCTGTTGAAGAAATAATATTAGAAAAGTACCCTTCACATCAAAGCAACAATAGCTTCTTTCAACCCTCATGTCATATTTTTGTTGTTGAAAAAGAAGAGAAAGATAATAATCTAATTTTAGAGGGTGAAAAACTGAGAAATTGGGACCATAAGCCAAGCTATGATGAATATCCCTCACAATCAGAATATAAGATAGAAGAATTTAGTTTCCCAAGCACTTCTAATTGTGATGAACTTCCCTATCAACCCCCTATTCCTCTTGAAGACACAAGCTCAGTTTCATCAAGAAGCCAAGATCAAATGCCATGTGATCAGATGAGAAATGTTGAAATTAAAGAAAGACAAGCATCACTAAGCCTTTTTCCTAATACACCTCATGAACAGCAGTGGACCAAGGCCATATGCATCGAGGATAAATCAGAGAATCAACAAGCCATACAACAACCAAGAACAGTGGACGAAGGACCTAATGCAATACTTTTCCTTTTTACACAAAGCAATGTTGCAGGGGCAAGTATTGATGATGTTTTTCAGGATCCATTTGAAGCCTGTCTGCAAGAAGAAAGTGGGCCTAGGATCATTGATTTCTTCAATGGAAAGTGTGTTGCCAAATGTTTCTTTGATGTGCCTTCAAGTAAGAATTATCTCTGGTGCTAAAGGAAGCACATTTCAAAGCTTCAAATAGTTGAAAAAATGATGAAATGGCTTCATTGGTTGTTTCATGTAACTTGAACGCTTCAGTTTCCCAATAATTAGAGTAGGTGTGTGCAATAATCTTGCTGGACAAGCATCGTTTTCATCATTTTGTCAGCTTTAGTTTTCATTTTCATTTAGTTTTAGCTGAAGGTCACAGATCAAAGTAGATTGCAGAGGTTAAAGGTTGAGAGCATGACTCCACAAGCCCAAAGGATAAGGCACTGAAACTACACGAGTTCTTAGAGCCTCACAGGGAGGACTCTATCCCCCATGGAGACTATGTTAGCACAAGATTGGTTTATGCCTCAGCATTGTGCAAGTGGTGCTACCTAATGGCCCTATGTAATATTTCACAGAGAACAGAATCTGCATTTCATTATTCATTTTGGAAAATGAATACAATTGTTATGGGATTTTTATTTGTTTTGGGGAAAATTGAAATTATATTTAGTTATTCCCAATATCCAAGTTAAAGAATCAAAACACCCATGGATTTATGCTACCAAATTGCATGCATAAACATAGTCGGGCGCTACCTACAGGCACTGCGTAATATTCTGGTAGAGGCTAAATTGTGCAGAGTTATTCTGCCAGTTTTGAGTCACTAATTTAAAACTTGGGTTATGAGCAGTTGAGAATATATTTTTGAAAAATGGAGGAGGTTTTTGTTCATAACATTCCAAATAAAAAAAACCTCTCTCAATTTTTCAAAATGTGTTTTGGTTTGAGAGATATTGGATATATTAGTAGACGTTGCGTACTCTACACAGTGGCGCTATGTACTAATTTCCTGTAGCGGTCATGGTTTTGATATTCACCTTGTTGGGAGGTTGCCACATGTCAAGGAGAGTTCGAATGACTTCTCAAGGATCAGTTATATGTCAAGGGACACCTGCACCTAATATTTAGCTTTAGTAAAGGCCTCATCCATGAGGTGGAAACAATTTATTAATGACTTTCAACAAATTCCTGAAAATTAGGAGTTTGTTGGATTTTTGTCTCTTTGACTGTTGCCACCTCCCTCCAAGGCTTAGAATCCAATGGAGGAGATGGGATTAGACCTCCTTAGTTAATTTGGATGCTATTTTCTATTTAAATAAGGAGAGATCTCTTGAAGGAGGGGGATTCATGAGCCAAGAGAGGATAGAGAGAGTAGGAATAGGCAGTTTTTTGTGTGTGTTCATTTGTAAGCCTATGGGCATTTTATGATTGTAATAATTACTGCTATTGGAGACTCATGAGAGCTGTGATTTCAGATTGTAAACCTTTGTCTATATTTCTTTTTATTTGAATATATTGCAGATTTGAGGATCAAAGGCTGTCAATGATTTATGGATCCCTAAGCAACAACGGATCTGCTGTATTTTTCTCATCAGTCATTGTTTATATTCAAGTATTTGTTGATTCATTAAATTGAGAGGATCTCTATTTACTGAACATTCTATCTTACACTTTCCTTCTTCATTTCTTCCACCTATTAGAATATAATCTTGTTTTCTGTTAAGTAGCTTTTGTGCCTTAGATGAGTGGGATGTTTGTGACTCCATTGCCCATTGGTGTAGCCTACTGATCTGCAATTTGCTGCCCTCTCTCTTTCTTTATCCATCTTGCTGATCCACCTATTCAAAACCAATGTTATCTTTTACATTTTGATGGGTGCTGATCTTACACTTTAGCAGTCAAAGTGCAACTTTCAGTGCTAACACAGGCGTAAGTCTGATCACATGTAAGGGAAAGGTAGCTAAGCCCAAATCTGTAAAGGTGTGACCCAACAGAACCCTCGTATGCATAACGAATGAAGAGATATCACAAACACCAAAACAAGAAAAGAGGGGTAATCTCCCAACTTTCCCCGATGCGACCTCGTGCTTGACTCCTGTGTTAGAGGAGCTTCTCGACACACTAGTTGCAAGAATGGATTTCTGCACTCTTTAATGACTTCTACATTGAGTTTAATGGACTTGGGGAGTTTACTCTCCAATCCTAATCCAAGGTCCTAAACCTATATATTGTTGGTTTTCTATCAAACAAAACGTCTGACAAATTTTAAATTAAGCGCTTCTTTTTATGGGTTGTTTCTTAGGTCCAGGTAATGGATGAAATTTTGTATGATGTGAGGACTCTTGACCCAACCAAACAATGCAAATATGCAAGTGAAAAATATTTCAATTCAATGAAAGATAGCTATGGGAGGGATAAAGAGTTTTTCTTTTTCTTTTTAATACTCAAGGAAATCCTCAAACAAACCAATCATCCAATTAGAGACAAAAGATCCAAAAGCAACAAATTCTTCTATGACACTCACAACATTAATGCTTCAAAAGAAAACTAAGCATGCAAGATATATTTTTTAAATTTTATTTTTTTTTTCCAATTTGCAATGTAAACAAATCTTGATCTCAACAAGAAAGACAAATGCAAAAAGGAACCAAACAAACTAGCAAGCAAAGGGTTGCGTGATATTGGTAGTGATGCCCCCTGGCACACTCCAATGTTTACACTAGATCTCAACCCAAAAATCACAAGGAAGGGATCTTAACAATGCAAAACTCAATTGAAAAAGGAAGCTCAACCAAATGAAACAATGAATCACCCAAAAATACAATTTCAGACCCCAAAGTTCAGAAGTGCAACTATGAAAAGAGTTCTTAAAATGCTTCACAAGGGATGATCACAAAAATCAATTTTTCATTTTTTTTTTTTTTTTTAATTTCATACAAAGAAAGATGAAAAATCCCATGAAAAACTAAGTGCTAAAGGTTCTCTTCCCCAAGAATAGGGAACCTAGGCTTCACATAAAAAACCTAGAAAAAAATTCGCTAAAAACAAACCTTTTTTGCACCCTACATGCCCTTTTTTGTGGACCCTACAAGGGTCCTCATGGGTTTCCTTCATTGGAAGAGTGAGGATCCTCACTTGTTATCCCTTTGGTGACCAATGAGGATCTTTCGTGGGACTTTTACTGAGTTTGTGTTCCTCGTGGGACACATGCCTATCAACCTGCGAGGGGGCCTCTCGGGATAGAAGTGGTGCAACATGTGAGGCCTGTCAAAATTTTGAATTTTTGAGAGGGAAGAGAATGTTCCATATATTCAGATCTGAACACGACCTCTCAGATATAATGGATCTGAGCCCTGGAATTCTTAATGGAAGACAACAATACTCAAACCACAAAAACAGAGGCAAAGCAAGGAAAATAGATTAAAAAAGAACGAATTCTTCCCCAGTGGAATTGCCAATCTGTTATGGGAAAAATGCTCACAGGGATCTCACTGAATAGATCAGTAATATGTCCCTAGGATCAACCTAGTTATCCTAGACATGAGGGGTATACTTCTAAAGGATTTCCTAGATCTATATTCAAAGATATGGATTCACAATGATCCTATAGAATGGAGAATATTTCCATACCTTTATAGAGGTGGTCCTTCGTATATCCTATCTGTTGCAATCCTAGACTTATAGCTCCAAGATTTACAACCTACTTCATGTATACGAAAGACACAAAAAATCTTCTCTACCTTTCTATTTAGGATTAGAACCCTATATCTAATTAGAATTCAATGAGATCTATAATGATATGAATCAGATCTAATTATTTGCTATTCAATTGCAAACATTCATAGGGGGAAAAACAAATGATCTATTAATTATAATCAAGACATGACATCAATATGAAATACCTTGGATTTACATGCATTTCTTCTTGGCTCCTTACTTCTTTCCTCTCCTTACATCTCCTTGGTCATGCTAGGCTCCAATGAATTATGGCTGAATAATTCTATAGTTTGGCAGCATAACTTTCCTATTCAATTCTTCCCTCCCTTTCCCAAGGCTTGGATTTGTTATATAGTTCTTGGAGGAGGCTTATGAGAGACTTCTATATCTTCTAGAGTCCACTAGAAACCCAAATAATGTAAGTTCGTAGGCTATTACGACTAATATCCAACTCATCTCTCACCCCTCGCCTTGTAACTCCTTTTTTCTAGAAGTTTGAAAGTGCCTCGCTTGTTGAGACACTGTTTTCTAGCGAGGCCTCACTTGTTGTATGCTAGGTGTCACGTGAAGCCCTAAAAAAATGACATGGAAAGGGTCAAACGTTAGGAAAAAGTTGCATTAGGGTTATATCCACTAATGGCTTCCTCTTTGATCTGTAGGGTGGAGTTTAAGGCTATAACAATAATTTCCACAGATGGGTCTGTGCTCATCGAACTGACTCCTTAATCCATTGCTGAAATGTTAAGGTCGTCATTAAACCCTGATAGTGAAGTGTTAAATGATATTGTATCAACCAAAACCTTTAGAGAAATAAAACATGAAGATAGAGTTGCCCTGTTACAGTCATATTTATACATGAATCTTGATGTTCCTACATACAATGTTGCTATTAAATCTATTTTGTTTCCTGAAATTTCACAAAATATTATCTCCATGAATTCTGTAATTTTGGGAAAGGATAATGACCTGGTGGTTGATGAGTTTTTTTTGGGGATTATGGTATCAATTTTTCCAATTACAACTAAATCCATGACTAAATTTAATTACGCCCAATTCTTAGTTGATCAAATCCATCATCAACTGTCGGAATTTGAGTCTCTTAGAAATTTCATATACCAATCTTACCTTGTTCACCTACTTTTGTTTTCTTAAGCCTTTCATTTTACACATTGTGGATTAAAAGTTGAATATGAGATTTGTAACCGAGTGTCAATCATTAGTTGGACCTCACTGATTATGAAGAATCCTATGAATGTTGGATTTCCAGAGTATATTGACCAGCTTATGTCTAAAGCTTATCATATCATACATAATGAAATTCCCCCCAAAATCTTTCCCGAATGCAAAAAATTATTACAGTTGAGCCCAAATAAGAGAGTGGAAGATTGGTACATCTTTGAGAATTTCACTAAAATCAGAGTCTATGGCTCTGAGCTTCGACGTTTTCTTTTACCCACTTTCTTAACTCCCCAAGTCTTTGCACTAGAATACATTAGACAAATATTAAGTTAAGATGAAATACATTTTGTATGAAGAAAATACAAGACCACCTTTAAATTAAAAAAAGAAGTGGGACCTTTTATTGTCAATACCAGATCAACATTGTAGGTGACAACAAAGCTTCTTTCAGCTATGGGATTTCAATAGGGAGAGCCATGGAAGTACGACCCCCATTCTATGATTTCCTCAAAAATAATGTCACGTGGACAAGTTCCTTATCAACATCAACAAAAAGCACAGTTGGGGATGATGGCAAACCAAGAAAGATGGAAAAATGTACAAAATATTTTGCAAATTCACAACAAGGTTCTAGAGAAACCGTTGAATTCTCCAGTCACACAAACCCCTCAGTAGTTTGAGAAGACATACAAAAGAAAAAATAAATAATCAACTTCAAAGAATTCAGAGACAAAGGAAGAAAGGTCAGAGAAAAGGCATAAAACAAAGATTTTTGATGAAGAGGAAGATCCATAATTACAGGAAGAAATAATACCAGTGGACAAGGGACCTGTTGTGATTGTGGAAGTATCATCATCAAAGAAGACCAAGGGTACAAAATTTCAAAGTGAAATAGAACCAGGGAGTACAGATCAAGCAAAACAGATTGATTATGTTCATCATTTCATGGATATCAGGAAAACATGTGAAAATATTAAACAAAATGTTATTCCTAAAATATTTGACCATGATACATCTCAAACCAAAATGATATCAACTGTAGATTATGAGAAATGAAGGTTGAATATAACAGTCATGGAGCCAAAGGAACATAAAAAGGTGACAAACATTTCTATTGATCTTAATGTAGTTCATCCACTGGATAAATTTTACTTGCATAGACAAACTGGAGAAATGTTGAATAAAGATGTCATGATAGCAAATCTTGGAATAAAAAAGCTTCAAATTATAAATGAGAAACTAAAAAATGAGAAATTGGCCAATAGAACCAGACAAATGAGAGTAGAAGAGTTGGAGCAATGGGTGATGGACCTAGGAGCTAATCCGAAAGATGAAGCATCTATACAAGCATTAATAAAAACAAAGGACACAAATATCCAGGCATTAAAGAAAAGACTTAAAATCCCAGGAATTGATCATGTATAGACCCCAGAGCTATAGGCAGTATAGGAAGAAAAATAACAACTTTTGAAGAAAATGATTCATATGGAAGAACAAATTGATTTGAATGGAAAGCATATTGAGATCCTAAGAAGTGGGTCATCTTCATCTCAATGAAATGAGTCATCAGATCCAACAACTGGACTATCAAAATTATTAGTATATTTGAACCTGAAGGGAGTTGAGATTGAGAAGTTGAAGAAAACAATTGTAACACAGGGTGAATAAATCAAAGATATGAATAAGATTATTGAAGAATACCAGAAGCTAAAATCTAAGATGCTAACAAACATGGAGCAAATGAAGAAAAAATTGTCTGGAAAACCCTATCTGATAGGGGCTAGACACATCATTTGGGATGAAATCATTAATGAAGTTGAAAAAATTTGGGACTATTTCAATACAATAGATGATGACATTTTATTGACAGATGAAGCAGATGGCATTATAAAGAAATCATTTCATGAATTAGGAACTAGACCTCAGGTTGCTACTCAAATTATTAAATTCCTAAATTCCAGTTCTATAGAAACATTGACAAAGAAAGGTGTCAAAGAAAGAACTACAATGGTTATGGAAACTAAAAGGGTTTTTACAAACAGAAATATGATACAACAAACTCAAAATAAATGCATAATGGTGAAGAACAATGTTGAATCTTTCACAAATAAGTTTGAAAATCTAGTGAAAATGGGGTTACCTTCAACATGGGATGATAAAGGGAAGCTTATTTCATATGAAAATTATAGAAAATGTTTATTCATTGCTAGAGAAAAAGATGATAAATTTCAAGGGATGGTTGATACTTTGAGAGGTCAGACCATTGTAGACATACTCATAGAAGATTTCTATCTTCTCTGGAAAACAAAGAACTTACTTTCAAATCCCCCTACATATCAAAAAAACAATGAATTGGATATTGTGTATAGATAGATGAAGTCATTCAGTTATCCATTGAATGAAAATTGGAATCATCTCATCCAACTGTTGGCAGGATGACTCACCAAAGTAGTTGAAGTAAATCATGAGTTGTCTTCTCCAACCGTCCTATTTTATAGAAGTCAAAGATCTTGTTGTACTTGAATAGACAAGAAAAGGGATTGAATACCATTTAATTTTAAACTTTATTTGTATAAATATATATGATAAAATAAATATCATGATCATTTTGGCCCAAACATATCATATATTTAATAAAATTTCTGCATTTTTTGAGATTCAAACTTCTATGTTTCAGTTCATGTGACTTATTTATTGATTTTATCTTCATGCTCCTAAATTCTTCTTGCATGTGTCTACTTCCATGAATGTGATAATTTAGTACAACAATTACTATCACAAATTTCAAAGGTATTTTAAAAGTTACAGATTTCTGAGATATACTATGAGTATTAATCAGACCTGTACTTCATTTATTTCACCTATTGAATAAGGAAGAATTGTTCTTTTCCTTTCATTATATTCTAGTTTAGATACATATTCAATTATTATTTCTTCTACCTAAAAGTTAAGTAATATTTATCAAGAGATACATTATTTCACTTTCAACTTTGTTTTCCTCTATTCTTCTTTCATTCTTTAAAATATTCAATTGTTTGAGACATAGAAAATTTTCCTTCAAATCTTAATATTTAAATATTTAAAGATTATTAATACAAGCCTGAACAAAGCAACAAAAAAACATGTTTTAAGAGAGATTAACTTAAACAAAAAAAAAACAATTTTATGGATGCCTTGACATAGTTTTCTAGCCAAAAACATCTCAAGGGTTACAACATTCTTTTGGTGCCGTTGTCGAGGACCGTATTAAATAAATTTTACTTTTCCTTGGGTAGAACGAAAAGAAAACCTACTCTTTGTTGGTGAACAAGTGTCATGAAGGATAAAATATTTCACCTGGTGACTCCACATTTTTAATCCCGACCTCAAGAAAGAAGAACACCAGGGATAACCCATACCCAAAGAAAACTACACTAGTAGCAGATTGAGAGAAAATATTGTCTAAGAGAAATCCTATGTAAATACCTATAACACCTTCTACTATTCCTTTTTCTGCTAAACTATCTTCTTCTACATATCCTAAAGAAAAAAGAAAATATCCTATTATTTCACAACATTCTTCAAAGGATTTTCTTACAACCACTCCCAAGTTGTCTCTTCCACCATCCCCAAAAGATTCTCTTCCCAATTCTCCAAAAAAGCCTTTAACAATTTCTACAGCTGATTCTATTGAATTCTTCCCTGAAAATGATTCGAATCTTAGGGGGAATTATATTCTAAGTTTGGATATATGAGTCATATATTCATATTTTTATGTAAAAGGGAACTTGATAGATATGCAATTGATAGAGTCAAACCCAATCAAAATTGACTTCGTAAAAAATACACCTTATAAAAAGAAAATAGGGAGAGAGTGAAGGTCGGGAAGGAGAGGTCCCAAAATTGACCTCATTGCATGTAATGGTTATTCTTAATGGAATCCTTCTTCTCCAACTCTTTCTCTCTTTCTCATATTTTTGTGGTGTATTCAGCTCATGGATTTTCATCAATGTTCTTGTGATTAATTTTATGGCATATTTGTATGTTTTCTCTTCTCTTCTCTCGACATTCAAGCCTTCCGGATCTTAGCCCTCAAGATATGGATCATTGGTATCACAGTGGGTTACTATTCCATGGGAACTAGGGTTTGAAGCATGTTTCAAGTTCAAACATTTGCATCAATCTCCAACCTCCTTTTGGCACTCTTGGAGTCCATTTGTTGGGCCATACACTGTAAGTATCAAAGTTGGTCCACATGTATTACATGTTTTTTTTTTCCCTCGGAACTTCGTTCACCATTGCAGGAGCATTCTTACATGGATTCATTGCATCCATTGGTCTGCAACATTTTCAGAAATTTTGTAGGGTTTCCATGCTGCTCATGAAGGTTCCATGGCCTCTAAAACAACCCAAGCTCCTCTACAAACCCTTAACATACTTTGTATCCCTCTACACTTGGTTCTCTCATATTCAACACTATTGCAGATTCATGCAAGCATTTTACAACTTAAAAAAATATACATGCAACATTTGGAATTTGGGGCGACCTCATTCCAGCCCTTTCTCAGCTTACCCACAACTGTATGGCCACCATAGGGGCATAATCATGGACCAAATACAAGGAAACTATATTATGAAAACTTTATGCAAGTTCCACGACCTCTATAGAGAATTTCAGAAGGAAAACTATAGCTCATTTTAAAGGATTCTCTATTAGCTCAAATGGATTTTTTACGTAATTTTATTTCATTTCCCAGTTTGTGAGATATGATTGATTTAAGCACCAAAGATATGTAGAACAATGCGACCACATGTTCCTTGAGTTTCAGGTAGATTTTTCTCACTCCACTCACTACAATAGAGAAATTATATTATATCAATGTAAATAAGTTTCTCAAATGGATCTTCAACGAAATTCGATTTCATCATCTGCATCAAAAGATATGAACAAAATTGCAGAATTGCAGCCAGAGGTCCGTCGCCATGAATATATGGTTTTTTCATTTCAATTTTAATTTTTTTGGATTTATTAAATCCTATTATAAGTTTTACCCATGTAAAACATCTCATAAATTGTAATTAGAATCAACAAAAATCTTTCCATTTTCAACCCGGTTATGGGTCATCCACAAACCCACGGTTATGGGTTAACCACACAAAACCTCTCTTCATTGGAACTTAGCACATTGTAATAATGATGCTACCATGAACATAATGGGGTCTCATTTTTTTAGCACGGGTGAAATGATGGGGACCATCATTTTCTAAGGGGGGAGGATTGATCCAAATCTTAGGGGGGATTATAGTCTAAGTTCATATGTATGAGTCATATATTCATATTTTTATGTAAAAGGGAACTTGATAGATATGCAATTGACGGAGTCAAACCTAATCAAAATTGACTTTGTCAAAAATATACCTTATAAAAAGGAAATAGGGAAAGAGTGAAGGTCAGGAAGGAGAGGTTCCAGGCCTCATTTCATGTAATGGTTATTCTTAATGGAATCCTTCTTCTCCAACTCTTTCTCATATTTTTGTGGTGTATTCAGCTCATAGATTTTCATCAATGTTCTTGTGATTAATTTCATGGTATATTTGTATGTTTTCTCTTCTCCTCTCTCGACATTAAAGCCTTCAAGATCTTAGCCCTAAAGATCTGGATCCGAAAATGATATTGAACTTTCTCTCAAAGATTCAACTGTTATCTCTCAAATATATTCCATTGAAAATTCTCCAAAGGAATCCCTAGAGAAATCCCCACATATTTCCTTAAAAGAATCTCCTCGGAATTCTCCTGTAGAGTCTGCAAGATTTCCTTTCTTATCACCCAAAGAGGAAAATTTATAAATTCTCCAAGCATATTTTCCAAAGGATTCTAAAAAATAAGAAGAATTTAAAATATTCTTTAATCCACTTACTCTTGAAAATTCACAAATGTTAATTGATAATCTAATCATGGCAGGGAATATTCCACAACAACAACCACCTCCCCCACCTCCACCTAGTGTTTTTAATAAGGCATCTGCCATATATGCTCCTTTGAAGATTCCTAGGAATCTGCATAATTTTCCTGATAACTACTTAAAACTATTACCTGGTTTTAATGGGGAATATGAGATCACGACCCTTGAACATTTATCAACTTTTGATTACTTCACAGATAATCAAGGTCTTGAGCATGAATATGTTTATATGAGGATTTATGTTCAAACTTTTGAAGGTGAGGTGAGAACATGGTTTAAAGGATTACCTCCAAATTCCATCGATTCATGGGATGCACTAGAATTAACCTTTCTTAGGTAATGGGGAGAAAAGAAGGACCGTTTATATTTATTGAATGGATTTGGGAATCTTAAAAATAAACATAATGAATCTATTCTAGAATTCATTAAAGTATTTAATAAACTCTATAATAAGATCCCTGTAGATGTCAAACCATCACAACTAGATGGAAAGGTTACATTTTCTGGTTCCTTTGATCCATATTTCTCCTTATTACTTAGAGAAAGAAGAGCCACTTCCTTAAATGATATGCAAGATGACGTAGTAGAAATAGAGTCTAATATGATTTCTTCAGGAAAGGATAGGGTTAGAAATGATTCAAGAGAACTGGAGAAAATAAAACAAAAAGAACAAATTAGAACATCTGGAACAAATAAAAATCAAGAAGATAAAATTGAAGAAATGTCCAAAATTATTAAGGATCTATCAAATAAATTGGCTATGATGGAAAATGAGAGGATAAGGCCTGAAAATAGAAAAAAAAATCAGTTTAGAAGGCCTTTCAACCCTCCCCAAGTTTTACAAAGATAAATAAGAAATGAAGATCAACCAATACAAGCCCCTATAAAGAATGAAAATTTGGTTGGTAACTTTGGGGAATATGAAATTGAAGATGAGGAAATAAATATGATGGAAGATGACCTTTCTAATGTATATGTGACCCAGGATGAATATGAGAAATCTCTAAGCTTCAACTCATACTTTAATGAATATAATAAAAATAGTCCAAATGATTCATCATCATCTCAATATAGGGTTTTCTCAGATGCTTTACAAGCTGAACTTCATAAAAAATATGACCATAGGGCAAGAACAAATGTAAATACAACTAAAAAAAATAACCAAGTTCAACCATGTAAAATACTCAATAAAGATAAAGAGAAATAAATCACATTTGCAAAACAAAAATCTGATCAATAGGATGCAAAGAAAACATGTACAGAACTTAAATAAACAAGGAAGGTAAGAAATTCTTTCAACCTAGAAAATGAACTAAATAAGATCAAAATTCCTATCCCTTTGTTAGAAATTGCAAAAAATCTTGTCTGTAGAAAAAAGTAATGAAAATGATTTATTGTTCTATTGTAACAACCCATCCATATACACTAAATATACAAGATGAAAGGCCCGCTGTAATGTTTGGTCCTCACATTAAGGAAAGAGGAGAAGCAATGAAACCATTTTATATTTCCTTAACAAATCATGAACATATGTTACACAATTGCATGTTGGATTCAGGTGATTCTCACAATTTAATGCCAAAAATATCTATGGAGAAGCTAGGATTACAAATCACAAGACCATATCATGACTTGTATTCTTTTGATGTAAGAAAAGTTAGATGTTTAGGGATGATCAAAGATCTTGTAGTTCACTTAGCCCAGATAAGTGTTTTGATGGATATAGTTGTGGCATATGTGCTTTTAAACTATGGAGTTCTTTTTATCCAGATCATGGGAAATCAAATTAGGAGGCTCGTTACAAATGGACATGACATATGCCTGCACCATTCCAATTTTTGGTGGAAAGACTAGGAGACTTGATAGGGAAAACACACTTGCTTACATTGTTAGTGATCCCAATCACCGTATTAATTATCCTTCCTATTCAAAATGCAGGTGAATCCTTCGTCATTCCAAGCCTCCTAAACCCAACCTCACTAAAGACCAATTTGATTCTATTCAGCCCCATAATGAAAACCCTGACATCCTTGTCCTTAAGTTTGATAAAGTAAATGCTACTCTGATTATGAAATCCTATGAGCATGAGTCCAAAATTTTTGACCTCCTTTCTACCTTCATGTATGAAACTCTAGCTAAAAAGTCTATCAAAAACATTACCTCCACGATCACCAAAGCCATCAAATATTCCTCTCTGAATCCCCCCATCCAAAAGAATCTCCTTCCTCATAAACCCCAAAACCCTAGGATCTATGGACAACCTAAAATTCATAAAAAAAATATTCCTCTCCGGCCTATAGTTAGAGCCATAAGCCCCCCCACAAGCTTCCTCTCCCTCTCGATTTCTAGGTGACAAGCTTCAAGAATTTATCGATACAACTCCTCTTATATCAAATATTCTGTTGACTTCATTCTCAAAATCCATGACCTCCACCTTGATGAAGATGACCTTATGGTTAATTGTGATGTTGTCTCTATGTTCACCAAAATTCCAGTGTCAGAAGCCCTTACTCTTATCTCCAAACTGGTTGACCTCAAAACTCTTAACCTAATCAAAATATGTCTCTCTTCTACTTTCTTCACCTTTAAGGGACTCTGCTATGAAAAAATCGAAGGTACAATGATGGGTTCCTCCCTCTGCCCAGTTATAACTAATATTTTCATGGAACATTTCGAATCTCTAGCCTTAAGAAAATTTCATCTCAAACCTAAATGTTGGTTTCGTTTTGTAGATGACACGTTTTTCATCTGGCCTCATGGCCACACCAACTTAATCTCTTTATTCAATCATCTTAATAACCTTTCCCTCCACATCTAATTCACCATGGAAACCCAAAAATACAACTCCCTTCCCTTCTTAGATGTTCTCATCTCTCACTTCCCTGATGGCTCCCTATCCCACCAAGTCTACCAGAAGATAAATCACACCAATAGATATCTAAATGCCAGTTCCCACCATCACCCAGCTCAAAAATATGATGTCCTTAAAATTTTGATTACTCGTTCCATTCGTATATCCACCCCTCAATTCCTTGCAGAGGAAAAAATCCATTTTATCCAATGGCTACTCTCTCTCTCTTAGTTTAACCAAGCCTTCCGCTCATCCAACAAACCTAAACCAAAAACCTCCACTGCCTCCTCCTCCCCCCCTCACGCTCTTCTCTCTCTTCCTTACATACAAGGCACCACCGATCACATCACAAAATTCCTGGCTAAGAAGAACATTAAAACCATTTTCAAACCTTTCAAAAACCTCAAACAAATTTTTATAATTGCAAAAGATAAATCTGACTTGATGCTTGGCCCAAGAGTCTACCAAGTTCCTTGCTCTTGTGGGAAATATTAGATTGGACAGATCAGAAGAACCTTTAAAGCCATGATTAAAGAACATATAGTTGATAATGCCCATAACCAAATCTATAAATAATATATCACCAAACACTCATTTAATTCCAAACATCTTATTTTCTTTGACCAAAACAAAATCCTAGACCCCTCCAATAACTACTCCTCCCGTCTCATTCGCGAAACCCTTGAAATCGAAAAACATCCTAATAATTTTAACCATGAAGATGGCTATAAACTCAACCATTCTTGGAAGCCCACGATTCATCACCTATACCACTAAACCTTTGGCTTTTACGGCTTCCCTCTAACCTTTCCCAAACAATTGGTTAACCATATTGGTCCCCAATTTCATTATTTTCCTCTTGTGGCCTCCTATATCATAATTCTATTTTTCTCACCATTCTACTACCTCCTTATCTTAACCTCTCCGGGATTTCTTTTTCCCTCCTTTCTTTGAATTCTTTTAAGTCTAGACAATCATTTTCTTTCCCATTCCTTTATTTATGCTCTTTCTCTCTTTTTAATCATTCTTTGACATTAATTATTTCCCTTCTCAAACAGTTCCTATATTTGTCCCTACTTATCTTTATTGAATCACCTCTTTAGATCATCTCATTTTTATTCATTACTCTACTCTCTTTTCTTTAGTTAATACTCTAGCACATAATTCTTGTCATATTCTTCACCTTTATCTTATGTTCAATCAGTTTATCTCTTATATTTTAACTAACCTTTAATCTCTTATATTTCAACTACTATGTATCCTAATACATCATTGTGAATCCACTCCATCTATATTCCTCTCTCTCTCTCTCTCTCTCTCTCCTTATATTAATATTTCTCCTCTCTCCAATTACCGTCTCTAACCCCCCCTTTAATTATTCATCCCTTCTCCATTAGAGGTTTATCCTCCTTTTCTTTAATAAATTACCTTATTCTACCTACTTCCCCATCGTCCATTCTTTCTGAGAATTTAACACCTACCCATTTTAATTTGTTTTCTCAATAATTTTTTAATTTAATACTCTTAATATTCTTATCCTTATTAACTTGTTACTTGATTAGTATTATTCAATGTTGTCTTAGTATGTATTCAATACTTTATTAATATTTTAAACTAATCATTTTAATAATCTTTAACATTGAATCAATATTTTCAATCATCTTTTTAACCTAATCTTAACAACCTCTTTATCTCCTCTTTATTTATTACCTAATTCAAACAGCTTGCTCCAAATTGTTTAATATATAATTCCAACAGCTAATTCCCAATTGTCGAATACCTAATTCCAACGACAAGTTCCAAATTATTACCTTTATATTTACAAAACCCCGACACTCTTTTACAACATTTATTCTTTCTATGTCCTTGTCGATGGGTGGAGTTTCCACTCGAAACATTGGATGTTTCAGAAAACTCCACACACAGTTTTAATCCATAAGTTCTTTACAGATTATGACTAACTATGGGAACTTGCATTCCAAGATTTGGGTTGTTTCTTTTTATCTGTAAATGATGAAACAAGAATTTGTACATAAAATGTTAATATTTCTTTGTATGAAAATAATGAGCATGAAGAGGGAATGTGGAAAATGTACTTTGATGGAGCTTCCTCCTGGGAAGGATATGGGGCAGATATACTTCTAATTTCACATTCTGGCAAACTCTTTCCATTTTCTTTTAGATTGCAATTTGAAATAGATTTTGCAAATAATGTTTTTGAATATGAAGCTTTAGTGTTATGTTTAAAAGCTGCCAAAAGAATGAAAATTGTGAATCTAATTGTATATGGTGATGCATAATTGATTGTTAAACAAATAAGGAAGGTTTATCAATCTAAACATCCAATAATGAGATCCTACAAAGTTTTTTCTTAGGACTTAAGCAATTTGTTTTCTTAACTTTAATATTCATGCAACTCCCAGACATGAAAATCAACATGCTAATTCCTTAGCAATAGCAATAAGTAATTTCGTGCCTCTTGAAGTTTCAAATCTCAAATATGAAGTAGAAATGAATACAAACTCTTAATTCCTAGACAATGTTAAACATTAGCAGGTATTTGAAGATGATCAACAAATTAAGAAATTTTGAGAAATGGTTGATAAATTTTCTGCAACCCGCATTGATCAAGAAGATGACAAAGATAATGAATGAATTTATTATAATAGTTGTTTTGATGTTAAGTTACAAGATATGATTGCAAATCATAAAATGATGGTGCCGTAAGGGGCTAGTCGACTCTGTCGACTATACCCGACAATTGACTAAGAATTAGTCCATCGATTGTCGAAGTCAGAAGTACAAGTCAGTCGAAGTGTCTATTAAACCGACCGACCCAGGAAGTTAAGTAGTTACAACTACCCAGTAACTGAATATCTATGTATAAATAGATGATATTGTATCAAGGAAAGTGTCTCTTTTGTGTTGTATTGACATATATATAATCAAGTACTAATTCTTGGGCTTCCACTACTTTGTGCATGTCTTTTCTTATGGATGTATGTATGTAATATCTATGCTTTTCTTTCCTATGTGATGCACTAATGGTAACATCCCCTACTTTTCCATAGATTACAACATTGGTTCCATTGTCGGTAGTTCTGAACCTGGGCATGTAGAAGATCACATAGATGATAACTTTATAAGACATACACGAATGGTGGGAGAAAAAAATTGAAAACTACATCAATAATTACACAAGAAGGAACAACCTCACGCTAGTAGAAGCAATATCACAATTTTTCTCAGAGACTCACGAACAATTTCTGGAGGCTATCCTTGAATCCATATTCGAGTACATCAACAAATATGGTAATGATTAAATTGACTCCCGATGAAACATTAACACTCATGATTATTAAGGATGGATGAAAAAAATTGCATGAGTGGGTTGAAAGAATTATGGAAGATTATATAATAGAACAAGCTATTGAGGATCAAACTTCCCTCAACACAATAAAAGACAAATTCTACATGGAGCTACACGATGATATTTTTTGCACCATCCCAAGACTGCTCCATAAATTTATGCTCGACAAAGGAGTCAGTGACATTGTGAAATACCGACCTCGACTAGGTACACCATTGCGAAATAGAAATTTGGAAGAGAAATATGAGAAGTGGGAAGAATTCCTATAAGCACAGTGAAAATATACAAAATAAATATGGGACTATTTGTTCAAACAATAAACATGGCCATCCCCACCAACTTCAAGTAAGTTAGGGCTGCGATAGGGGGTTGGTTGATCTATGAGATTCCCTAAGAAAATAACATACCAACATTTGTTTGACTGAAGCATAAATGTCTTCGAGAGGAAAGAAAATTTACAAGAAAACAACCGACATCCAAAATTTGGAGCGGAACAAGAGGAAAAATAAAAGAGAGGAGATATGCAACATGTGGCACAATCAGAACTCAAATAGAAAATTAGTCGGGGAAGTTCATCCTGATAGAGCACGTGATCAGTACGAATATATGAATCGACCAGACCTAGAAATTAAAATATCCACGATGTCCTTCGACAAAAGTAATGAAGTACAGTTGATAGAGGCTAGCTGTAATACCTCGGTTTTGAGTCCCCATATGAAATAATGTATTTTTTTTATTTGATGAAAGGTCGGAGTGCCCAAACAATTAAAGAGGCCATTGTTCCTATGAAATGCTGATTATTAATAATAAAATACATTGTTGGTTGCAAGATAGACAAGGACAATATTTATAGGGGGATATGATTCCATGAGAGAGGGGGCTTAATGGGATATGTCATTTTATCATATTTTATTTTACCCATAATTGTTTTCATGGATAGAAGTGGTTATATGTGATTCTTGGGGAAAGACCATGGGGTTCTTGATTTTCAAGTAAATATTTAAATCCATCTCGTGGGATGTTTGGGGGTTTCTTCTTCACTCGCTCTATTAATTTATTATTCATTGTTCACACTCTCCATTCTGTTCACTTTTTCACTCATTCATCCTTGTTGTTGGAATGGGACCATGTGGGATAATTATTGAGGAGGAAGCCATTGTTTGTTAGTTTTAGCAATGGTTGGTGTGTTTCAACCATGAATTAATGCCTGCATGCATGCGATGCATTGGCATGTACTAAATTTTATTCACAGTTGCGCTTCCTAAGAGTCCTATCATGGAGATTCTTGACCAGATGCACTGGAGCCCTGGAAGGAGTTGGACATATTGAGGGATTGCATAGCAGAGAAGGGGGTCCATTATCTTGGGTTGTGTAGGCTAGAGAGAAGAGAGTTGGTTTACTTTGGATTGTTGCGTGTTGAAGAAACTATGAGAGACTGAGTGTTGAATGGTTTGGGAAGCTTAGTGACACCCTGGAACCATCCTTGTGAATTCATAGCCCTGGCTCAAGGGTGACCTATTGTTGAGACTTGGAACAATAGTGTCTATGGTTGGGTGGAACGTCCTTGGTCTACAACTAGTTGGTGAACCATTTTGTTAAAGATAAGTGCTCTTTGTCATGTGTTTCTCTGCTACATATTTATTTCCGCTGTGTATTAATTATTGTCTCTGTGATTCATATGTTATAACATGCATTCTTGCTGGTTATTTCTATGCATGGCATGTTTAAAAATTATTTATACTGTAGCATGGATCTTTATTATTGCATGTGATTTTATCATGTTTTTTTTATGCTTCTTTAATAATTAAATGGTATCAAAATTCAAAATCAACTTCGAACTGAGTTTCTGAGGTAGTGTGCCCAACTTGGGCTGGTGAGGTACGCTACAGATTGGTATCAGAGCTTCAAGTTGAAACACCAGACTGGTATGGGCCAAAACTGTTGGACATGGTATTGTGGTGTTGGCATTGATGTCAAGAAGATCAATATGGTATTGTCATTAAGAAATAATATGTCTTTGATATCCTAAAGCTCACAAGAGATATCGTATTAGGTTGCACATAATTAGAGTGCACAACGTTGAGGCCTTTGGCAAGGTCAAAGGAAAGCTTAGGAAAAGGAGCGCCTTAAGGAAGTGTTATTGGGATCAAATTACCAACAGATCAAGTGTAGAAACACCTTCAAAAAATTGAGGAAAATATGTTACAGTGAGGAGAAGGAGGATAAAAGAAAGTTGTCAGATCTAGTTGAGAAATGTTCGGTTATAGCTAGAGACGGCCGATCGAACCATTAAAAACTTCTCCATTCAAATGGGTTGATGAGTTATGTGGTCATTCGACATTGACCATTCCAGGGATAAATGAGTGGAATCCCCGAAGGCTGAAACCACGAATTAATGTAGACCGTCGGATCAAGGAGGAACTTCGGGGAAATTCTTGACCTTTCAATCGAGTATAGTGGAAGGACATGGTAAGCCACAATATCCTGAAGTACCGGAGTAATGAAATCACGCATACCATTGATCTAAGATCCCTTTGGGAGTTTTCTCAACCATTAGACCAAGAAGTGGAAGGATGGCATAAGCACTTTGGCAAGTATAACTTTGGAGGAGTTCAACAACTTAAGAGTTGTAATATCTTAGAGTCCCAGAGTGTCAAATTCCCGAAATAAGTAAGAACCGTCCATCTAAAAACTTGATTAAGTCATGACCATTGGATTTAGATAGTGGAAGGATAGCATAAGCGGCAGTGTTAACCAACGGTAAGTGGTTATCATCACTTTATTACCACTTCGACAGGTATAACTGTAGGGGATTTGAACAACTTGATATTTGTAATACCTTGAAGTCTCAGAGTGTCAAAGTCCCGAAATAAATAAGGACTATTCATCTCAACACCTGATTAAGTCATGATCGTTGATTTCGTTGAAGCCTCTATATGATCCAGGATCGTCTAGTCAATGAGAGATTAAATATCAACCATCCGATCTACTAGTGGAGATAATATAAGTACTTCGATGAAGTGTACTTCATGAACTATTAATCTGGAAGAATGCAATAATGTCGAATTCTGGAGGACCTGGTTCCAACACTGGTCTCATGATAAGGTAAAGGGGTTGATTAGAGGCGCGAAGGGCCTAGAAGTAAACAAGCCACAAACATTTTCGAACGAGGTCTTGTGTGGGTGATAACCTACCTGGACCAATGCTTCAATGGTTCCCCCTGTTCCAAGAAGTTGTGTTGCCCTTCTGGTGTCAATAAGACCAAGGATTGGGTCCATGGTCTAACAAATAGATTTTTGGGTTGAGTCTTAGTTCTTTCCTTATATGACCGCAGGTTGTGACCCTTGTCTAAGCCCATGCTCAATCCTAGTCGTATATCTTTTGTTCCCTGTCACGATCAAAGGCCCAAACAATCACCCAATGAAAACGATGATCTGACGGTTGTTTTTTAAACAACCATTGATATCAACGATCCGCGCATCTCAACATGGTGGCATGTTAGCATCTTGTCCACCCCGTGCATTAATCCTGGGATGACACGTCACCAAATAAACTGACAGTCCAGATCTAAAGCGCGTAACCTATAGAAAATTAATGATCAAGAAAATTCAATTTGTGCTATGGATCTCTGCCATTGGATCTTATCTTAATCATAATCAATGGTGTTGGTTTCGATTTGTCCACCTAGTCAATGATGAATGAGGATCGTTGATATAAATATGATCAATGATCATATATCAACTTCGATAATTTGTCTATGCATGTTGGAACATGATATGATGTTCTAATTTCTTCTTAGGTTTGGATCTGATGATCAAGATTCAATCCTCTATACAATATGATCCGAGGACCAAAACACCTTCCCTCCAGATCTAATGGCCGAGCTTTGTCAAACCTGTAACATACAAATTACTTTGCAAAATATTTATAAACTAGAGAATCTAAGTTAATTATCCCTTCAATTTATTGCTGGAGAAGGGGATCGAAATAAGAATTGAACTAAGAGACACATAACACCATAGATGAACTCAAACCCTGAAATTACTTTCTATGTTCTAAAAATCAACAACAAAATTACACCTACTACAACAAATTCAATATAAACATCTTTTATAGGTCTCTAGATCTATCTGTTACAATGGAAATTTAAAATTAAGGGAACCAACCCCCCTTTAGTAAATTTTTTGACCCTCCTAGGCTCATAATTCAAGATTTCATTTGATGCTCCTGCATGAATGGGAGAAAAAAGAGAAAAGCGCTAAAGGAACGTCACTTAGAGTGGATAATCTCGTGGTTTCGAGCCCATGGTCACAAGGAAAGTGAACTGAAGGAAGTGCCTATGCATAATTTGAATTATGTACCATGTTAAAGGGCCCATGGAACAATTTGACAAGATTGGCACACAACCATTCCATTACTGCTATAAGATCCTATTTGCACAAAAAGGGTGAAAGTGACTTTTTTCAGGAAGCCATAACTTTCATCTCAGAGATCAAATTGGGGCATGGTAATGGTCATTAGAAAGATAATTGAGAGGAGAATAACATTGAATTGTTATAATTTGTATAATGATGATATATTTCTTCATGAATTGAGAATCAAAAGGACCTGTAGCATTGTTTGGATTTTTTTTTATAATATGCATAATTATAACAAAATGGTTGCTTGCACATTTTGTAGAATTAGGGAGTATAACCATATCAGTTCAAGATAAGAATGCATATTCAATAAATGGAGGAAGGAGAGGGATCCTTAAATCATGATAAAGAAGACAAAGGTTAAAATATCAGTGTCGGTAATGAAGAGACACAATCAAATGGGCACATGAGTAGAGGGGAACAAGAAACCTTAATAGAGATTGTGAGAAGCCTGAAAATGGAAGTGCAGAGTTACAAAGAAGACAATGAGAGGTTGATGCGAGAAAAAAACCCAGATAATTTTCAAGTATTGAAAAGACTAAATCAATTGCATGGGAAAGCAAGGAATTGATCGAACTTAAGGGTGGAGGAAGAATAAATATATCATGAAAGAAGAGGTAACTACATAAGAGATGCTCATTCAAGAAGTTCCAGTAGAACTCATAGACATCACTCTTTCCTTACTCAACAAGGAAATTTTATGCATATGAAGACTCCATAAGTAGTCCAAAAGTGTCTCCTGTTAGGCACCAAAGAAGAAGGCATGGATTGGAAAACTTGTAAGGGGAGTTGAGGAAAATTAAGCCACCATCCTTTGATGGTGAAAGAGAAGGGGACGATGATTTTGAATCATGGCTTCTTGGACTCAGTAGGTATTTTCAATTGCATAACTACTCCTCAAACCTAGAAGAAATAATTTCCACATATCATTTACATGGGAAAGATGCTATGTGGTGGGATCAACTGAAGAAAGTGGATCACATTAATGTGAGCATGATCACTTGGAAGTAGTTCAATAAATATTTTCATAAGGAGTACCTTTCAGAGAAATTCTATGACAAGAACATGCAAGAGTTCTTTGAGCTAAGGTTGGGAAGCATGACCATGAGATAATGTGAGAAGAGGTTCTTGGGATTTCTGAAGTATGTAGGATTTACCAAATATGAAAAAGTGAATATACAAAGTTTTTAAGTGGACTTCCATCCTTTTATAAAGAGAAGATTCAATATGATGAGCCTAGGACATTGATTGATACCATCAGAAAGGATAAGTACCTGTAGGTGCAAGGAAAGGGAAGATAATCCATGCATACATATTGGAAGGATAAGAAGGAGAAATATGATCATAGGAGGAAGGGGTTAAAACCTCCTTTCAATAGAAAAAACCCTAATAATAATAAACATGATAAGTCTTCTAAGGATGAATCCAATAAAGAGGATTCCTTGGGGAAAAGTGGAAGACCACCAATCCAATGTTGGGGGTGAAAGGAAAATCACCTATACAAGGATTTCTCTCATAGAGGAGATAAAGTGAAGGCCATGCAAAACATTCAAGAGGATACAACAGTGGAGGACATGAGAAAGATATATGCAACCTTATAAGATCGAAAAGCAGAGTACCAATCCAATATGATTGAAGTGGAAGGTAAGATCATTAATCAACCTGTTTCTATTTTAATTGATTCAGGAGAAAGTCATTGTTACATTGATCCTAAAATAGTGGATAGATTACATTTGGGGAAAATTAATCTAAGGAAGTCAAGTTTGGTTCAGCTAGCCACTGGAACCAAAAGAAGGATCAATAAGGCTATCAAAAGTTGTCCAATAAATATTAATGGAGTAAATACAGTTGCTGATATGAATATCATCCCATTAGGATATTATGACATCCTAATTGGAATGGATTGGTTGGACCAACACCATGATTTCTTGGATTGTCATAACAAGACATTTGCATGTCTTGATGAAGAAGGAAAACAGAGCACAGTGAAAGGAATTCCAAGACCCATTTCTATAAGGGAGATTTCATCCTTACAACTGAAGAAATGTTTCAGGAAAGGATGTCAATTGTATGCATCTCATGTGGAGGAGCCAGAAAATACAAAAGGGCCAAGCCTTGAAGATTTTCTAGTGTTGCAAGAGTTTGAAGATGTATTTGAAGAAATACCAGGATTTCCACCAAAGAGGGAGATATATTTCTCTATTGATTTAGTACCAGGAGCTTCCCTGGTATAAAAAACACCTTACAAAATGAGTACACCTGAATTGAAATAATTACAAATGCAGTTGGAAGAGTTGTTGAAGAAATGGTACATACGTCCAAGTGTTTCACCTTGAGGAGAACCAATACTCTTTGTCAAAAAGAAGGATTGAACATTGAGTCTCTGTATAGACTTTAGATAGGTGAATAAAGCCACCGTGAAGAACAAATAGCCTGTACCCATAATTGATGACCTCTTTGATCAACTAAGAGGAGAAAATATATTTTCAAAGATAGACTTGAGATCTAGATACCATCAGGTAAAAATCAAGGAAGAAGACATCAATAAGACAACCTTCATAACTAGGTATGGACATTATGAGTTTGTAGTGGTTCCATTTTGACTGACCAATGCACCAACTGTCTTTATGTGCTTAATGAATGACATATTCAGAAATTATCTGGATATATTTGTCATTGCATTCTTGGATGACATACTTATTTATTCTAAGTTTGAGGAAGAACATGAACATCACTTGAGGTTGGTGTTACAAGTGTTGAGGGAACATCAACTTTATGCCAAACTTAGTAAGTGTTTTTTTTTACCAAGAACAAATCTATTATTTGGGTCATA
Organism: Picea engelmannii; assembly: GCA_009831015.1. Classification (NCBI taxonomy): domain Eukaryota; kingdom Viridiplantae; phylum Streptophyta; class Pinopsida; order Pinales; family Pinaceae; genus Picea; species Picea engelmannii. The sequence goes on along the minus strand of ML798527.1, from coordinate 130,550 downwards.
TTATTTTAGAACAAGGTATAACAATAGATACAGAAAAGATTGAAGCCATTAGAGGATGGATGTTTCAAAAATCAGATCTTTTATGGGATTAGTTGGATACTATAAGATGTTTATAGCGGGGTTCTCTAAGATTTATCATCCCATAACTTCTTTACAAAAGAAGGGAAACAAGTTTGAATGGAAACCACAGTGTGAAGATAATTTTAACGTGTTAAATGAATTGCTTACTAGTGCATCTATTTTAAAGATTGTTGACCCAAACGATAATTTTGTGGTATGTATAGATGCATGCAAGGAAGGACTTGGTGGAGTCCTCACTCAAAATGGACATGTCATTGGTTATGAGTCTAGAAAACTCAAAGAACATGAGAGGAATTATGCCACACATGATTTGGATCTTGCTTCTATAGTTCATGCATTGAATATGTGGAGGCATTATCTCATGGGAAAAATATTTGAATCAAGTACAGACCATAGTGGTATGAAATATATTTTTGAACAACCAACTTTGAATGCTAGGAAAACAAGATGGATGGAATTTTTAAGTGAGTATGACTTTGACATCAAGCATATCAAGGGAAAATAAAATAAAGTTGTTGATGCACTCAGTAGAAGATTACATCTCATGCATGCTACAACTGTTAGTATGCATCAATCATATTTAAAGAGAATAATTTTAGATGTTGTTGTTACAAATCAACATTACCTACAAGTAAAAGAAAGGTTACAACAAGAAAACATACAACGGAAAATTAAATAGTATGATATTAAGGAAGATGGATTACTTATGCATAAGAATATAATTTATGTTCATAGTTCTGAAGAACTTAGGAATTTGGTATTAAAAGAAATGCATAATGTTCCATATGTTGGACATCCTGGTTACTAGAAAACAATTGCAGCAGTAAGAAGCCAATTCTTTTGGCTAGGAATGAAGAAGGATGTTTTTTATTACATTGTGAGATGTATGGAATATTAGAGAGTAAAAGTTGAGCATAGACATCTAGCGAGTTTGCTTCATCCATTGCCATTTCCAGAGAAGAAACAATAAGTGGTAACCATTGATTTTATAACTAAATTGCCCAGGACAACAAGGAAACATGATTCCATAATGGTAGTTGTGGATAAATTGACAACGGATGCTCATTTTGTTCCTGTGAAAATGACTCATACAACATCTAATATTGCAGAAATTTACATGAGGGAAGTTGCTAGGTTGCATGGGATACCTAAGGAAATTGTTTTAGACAAAGATACAAAGTTTACTTAAAATTTACAAAGGGAGTTATTTAAAGGATTTGGTACAAATATGAATTTGATCACAACATACTATCCATAGTCAGATGGGCAGACATAGATAGTCAACCAAGTGATTGAAGACATGTTGAGAATGTATGTGATGGATAAACCATCTAAGTGGGAAGACTACTTGCATTTGGTTGATTTCACCTATAATAATGGGTATCAAGCTTCATTGAAGATGATCCCATTTGAGACTTTGTATGGTAGAAAATGAAATACTCTAGTGAGTTGCGAAAACCCAGTAGACAGAGTAATACTTGGGCCAGAATTGCTCAAGGACATGGAAGACCATATGGTTAGAATTAAGAAAAATTTAAAGGCGGCTCAAGATAGATAGAATCGTTATGCAGATAAGAACATGACAACTAGAGAATTTAAAGTGGATGAGTATGTTCTTTTAAAAGTGAAACCCAAGAAGATCTCATTGAAGTTGGGTCACTGTAAAAAGCTCACAGCTAGATTTTGTGGTCCATTTGAGATATTGGTCATAATAGGTCCAGTTGCATACATGCTTGCATTTCCTGCTTCCATGAATGTGCATAATGTATTTCATGTATCTTTGTTGAAAAAATATATAGATGATCCTAACCATGTTATTGAATGGAATTTGATTCATGTAGATCTAGAGGGACACTTTCAGGTCCAACCAATGCCCATATTAGACATAAAAGTAAAAATGCTCCAGAATCGAGTTATAGAGCTGGTAAAAGTTCAGCGGACCTGTTACGGTCGTGAAGATGATACTTGGGAGCATGAATATTCCATACGGGCAAAGTACCTGCAACTTTTTGAATAAATTTTTAAATTTTGATTTCTATTTTGTATATGCACTGAGGACAATGCCAAAATAAGGGGAAGGGGAATGTAATACCTCGATTTCGAGTCCCCATATGAAATAATGTATTTTTTTTATTTAATGAAAGGATGGAGTGCGCAAACAATTAAAAATTCCAGCGTGCCTAGGAAATGTAATGCTATGATCATTATTAATAATAAAATACATCCCTGGCTGCAAGAAAGACAAGGACAAGAGTTATAGGGGGGTAAGATTCCACGAGAGAGGGGGATTAAGGGGATAAGTCATTTTATTATATTTTATTTTACCCATAAATGTTTTAATGGATAGAAGTGGTTACATGTGCTTCTTGGGGAAAGGCCATGGGGTTCTTGATTTTCAAGTAAATATTTAAACCCATCTTGTGGGTTGTTTGGGGGGTTCTTCTTCACTCACTCTATTCATTCATTATTCATTTTTCACACTATCCATTCTATGTACTTTTTCACTCATTCATCCTTGTTGTTGCAATGGGACCATGGGGGCAAATTATTGAGGAGGAAGACATTGTCTGTTGGTTGTAGCAGTGACTGGTGTGTTTCAACCATGAATTAATGCATGCATGCATGAGATGCATTTTCATGTACTAAATTTTATTCACATTTGTGCATCTTGAGAATCCCAGCATGGATATTCTTGAACAAATTCACTGGAGCCCTGGAAGGAGTTGGAAAACTTGAGGGACTGCATGGCAGAGAAGGGGGTCCATTCTCTTGGGTTTTGCATGCCATAGAGAAGAGAGATGGTGTACTTTGGATTGTTGTTGTTGAGGAACCTGTGATATCTTGAGTGCTGACTAATTTTGGAAGCTTATTGACACCCTGGAGCTATCCTTGTGGATTCATAGCCCCAACTAAGGGGTGACCTGCTATTGAGACTTGGAACAATAGTGTTTATGGTGTTGGACAACTGAGAGGGGGGGGGTGAATTAGTTGTTACCGTGCTTAAACAATTATGTTGTTTTTGAAATATTTACAAGGCACTCAATGATGATCACAATAATGCAGAGAAATAAACAAAGGCACATTCAACATCAATCACATATATGAGACAGACAGAGACAGATAGTTCCTGAGGAAACCCATATAAGGTAAAAACCTCTTTTTCTTTATATGATAAGTATTATCTACATTCTTTACATTATCATACATATGAGCACCAACTCATTGTGAGGCTACAACCTCTGGTTTTGCAAGATGCAACTTGCTGAGAGCATCGACTCTCTGTTTTCTCTAGCACCCACTAGAAGGAAGCACCAACCCCCTGGTTTCTCTAGCACTAACTAGAAGGAAGCACCAACTCCCTAGTTTCTCTAGCACCAACTAGAAGGAAGCACCAACTCCCTGGTTTCTCTAGCACCAACTAGAAGGAAGCACCAACTCCCTGTGTTCAAGCACCCACTTGAACCTGTGAGGACACCAGTCCTCCCTAGCACCTCCCAACCACCCTGAATAATAAATTCTTTGTTACTGAAACTTATTACAACGATATAAAATAATTCATTGGCTTACCAGCCCTGTTGTTGTTCTGTTACACTGCTCTTCCCTGTCTGCATCAGTGTCTTCTCCCTTTTATACACTCTGCACCATATCCCTTTGATGCAACCTTCCTCTACCATGCATCTCTCCTCCTGTGCTCTGCCTCCTTGCTCACACTTGAATCCTCCCCATGACAACAACACCCATCTCTTCTTTGTTCCTCATTCTTATAGTACCTGTGCTCCTTGTGCATGCAATATTCGCAATGCCTCTGCATCCACACTCTGCGCCAAATTACTCCGCAACTTGAGTGCTCTGTCTGATCATCATTGTGACTCTTCAACTTCTCTGGTCGTTTTCCACCATGCGTCTAGCATCACTGGGTGTTCTGCTGAGATTTCTCAACCTCTCTGGCAGTTGAGACTCCTCATCTTCTTTGGCGCAGTCAAGCTTATGCCTTCCTAAGTTTGGGGTGTAAATGCACCTTTTGGATATGCAGAGAGCAAATCTGGATGGCCAAAATCTGTGCTCCCAGATCTACGGTCGGGATTGGATTCCGGAGCCCCCCCTGCGATTCTACCTTTAAGCGGAGGGGGGGGGGGCGGTCTGAAATTGGGCATGCATCTCTCGAGCGGCCAGGATTAGAGCACCTAGATCAACGACGCTCAAGCGATTCCGGACCCCCTTTGTCATCCTGCCTTTAATTAAAGGGGGGGGTCCGAAATGGTGGGGTATTGACGAAGGGCCCCATTCATGTTGTGTCACCTTTTGTATCGTTCTCCCCCCCCCCTGCCGTCTGTTCTCCACCTGACCGTTTGACAAGGTTCGTTCCCTTTAGCCCCTCCTTGTCCTCTGACATCTGTCCATATCCCTATTTTCGAAACTCCGAAGTGGTGTAAATCTGCTGACGTCACACGTGGATTGACACGTGTTGAATACTGCCATGTGTCACTCTTATTCGTGACTTACATGTGCCTGAAATGTTGAATAAGTTTGACACTTTTCATTACCTGGTTGTGCCACGTGTTCCTAGCTGACGTGGTATGCTGACGTGAGTCAGATCGACGGTCCAGATCACATCTTGATCTGACGGCTGCGATTAAATCGCAATATCGCATATCGCGATTTCGGGATTCCTGTGGTTATTATACTTTGACATATTCAACTCTCGATCCGCGAAACTCCGAAATGGACTGAGATCAACGGTCCAGATCATACCTTGATTTGACGGCTCGGATTACGTCGCGATTTCGCATATCGCGATTTCAAGATTCTTGTGATTGATATTACTTGACATCTCTAACTCTCGATCCACGAAACTCCGAAATGGAGTTGGATCAATGGTGCAGATCACATCTTGATCTGATGACTGTGGTTAAGTCGCGATTTCGCATATCGCGATTTCGAGAGGTTAGGGAACCCCGTTCCTTTGACTCTCCAGTTAGCGAAATGTTGATCTGTGTCCACGTGTCCTGCCTAAAGATGGACGGTCCTCCTTCTTTCGGGATTTTGTGAGACCTCTACTCCTTTCACTTTAAAGAACGTGCATGTTCTCCTCGATCCAATGGTGGTTGGACCCTGCGCTTAGATCTAACGCCCAAGATCTATCCTCCATATCTGCGCGCTCCTTTTGTCTACATTGAGATCTGATGGTCATCGGGAATTCAAGATGGGATCCAAGGATCACTGACACTTCTCCTCCAAGCTTACACATCCTCCTTACTTGGAAGAATTTCTAAGTGTCAAAGGCCTCAACCTTTGATCCGCCTGTGATCCTAAGTACGCTATCTCCCTTGAGCTTTAGCCACGAGTTAACCTCATCTCTGGTGCACACCTATGCACTGCATTCGACTCTGCGCTAATTCCTCCTGAGATTACTTTGTTCCTGTTTTTCCATCGATACACACTCTGATCCTGCCATCAATGACAAGCGCATACTGCCTATAAAGAATTCCAACCATCCTCTGCACTATCTCTTCTGATATTCTCGAGCTTGCTCTGCAACATCTTCCCAAACTACTTCTGATGTCCGTCTGTTACATTCTTACTATACTCATGCCATCTTCATTGTTGTACTTTCCATCAATGACAAGCATATGCTACCTGTTAAACATTTGCCAACAATCTCCCCCTTTGGCATTGATGGCAACTAAGGCACCCAAATTCTGTTCTCCCCCTTTGACATCAATGTCAAAGAAGAGACATGCTCCCCCTGAGCTACTGCAGTAATTTTAGGAGGCATTAGATATTCAAACAATACAAAACTCCCCCTAACAAGATGGACTCTTTTAGGTGTGAAACGAAATGACACCCAACTTCTGTCTGAGATATTCAAACGGTGTCTTGGCTAGGGGCTTAGTAAAGATGCCGACAATTTGTTCTGTAGTGGGAATGTAATGGACCTGAACAATCTGATTGGTGACCCGCTCTCTCAGAAAATGATATTTTATGGGAATATGTTTTGTGTTGGAGTGGAAGACAGGATTTTTAGACACACTGATGGCACTAGTGTTGTCACAATGAATTGGGATCGGTGCAGTATATTTTACCTCTAAGTCTGCAAGTGTCTGAATCATCCATAATACATGAGTGCAACAGGTAGCAGCAACAATGTACTCTGCCTTTGTGGTTGATAAAGAAATGGAACCTTTTTTTTACTAAGCCAGGCTAATAAGGAGTCACCCAAGAAGAATGCTCCTCCACTGGTGCTTTTTCTCTCATCAACACAGTTTGCCCAATCTGCATCTGAATAAGCAGTCAAATGAAGACTTTGATTTCTGGGATACCATAGACCATAAGTCATTGTTTCTTTTAAATACCTGAATATCCTTTTGACAGCTTGCAAATGACTCTGTTTAGGTGCAACCTGATATCTTCCTACCATTCCTACATCATGCATTATGTCTGGGTGAGATGCTGTGATGTACAACAGGCTTCCTATCATTGATCGGTATGAGCTTTGATCAACATTAGGTGAATCATCATCCTTTCTTAGTTTACATCCAGTTACCATAGGTGTACACACAGGTTTAGAATCTTCCATTTGAAACCTTTTCAGCATTTCTCTTAGATATTTTTCTTGAGAAATGAACATCCCTTCAGGCCTCTGAGTAATTTGCAGACCAAGGAAAAATTACAGTTCTCCTATCATAGACATTTCAAATTCAGACTCCATGGCAGAAGCAAACCATTGTACCAGTGAATCCTTATTACATCCAAAGATGATGTCATCTACATAGACCAGTACGATGAGAAAATCATTATCCTCTGTCTTAATA
>ML798527.1:103736-118805 GCA_009831015.1 Picea engelmannii | reverse complement strand
TGACTCTCTATTTTCTCTAGCACCCACTAGAAGGAAGCACCAACCCCCTGGTTTCTCTAGCACCAACTAGAAGGAAGCACCAACTCCTTGGTTTCTCTAGCACCAACTAGAAGGAAGCACTAACTCCCTGTGTTCAAGCACCCACTTGAACCTGTGAGGACACCAGTCCTCCCTAGCACCTCCCAACCACCCTGAATAATAAATTCTTTGTTACTGAAACTTATTACAGTGATATAAAATAATTCATTGGCTTACCAACCCTGTTGTTGTTCTGTTACGCTGCTCTTCCCTGTCTGCATCAATGTCTTCTCCATTTTATACACTCTGCACCATATCCCTTTGATGCAACCTTCCTCTACCATGCATCTCTCCTCCTGTGCTCTGCCTCCTTGCTCACACTTGAATCCTCCCCACGACAACAACACCCATCTCTTCTTTGTTCCTCATTCTTATAGTACCTGTTCTCCTTGTGCATGCAATATTCACAATGCCTTTGCATCCACACTCTGCGCCAAATTCCTCCGCAACTTGAGTGCTCTGTCTGATCATCATCGTGACTCTTCAACTTCTCTGGTTTTTTTCCACCATGCGTCTAGCATCACTGCGTGTTCTGCTGAGATTTCTCAACCTCTCTGTCAGTTGAGACTCCTCATCTTCTTTGGCGCAGTCGAGCGTATGCCTTCCTAAGTTTGGGGTGCAAATTCACCTTTTGGATATGCAGCGATCAAATCTGGACGGCTAGAATCTGTGCTCCCATATCTACGGTCGGGATTGGATTCTGGAGCCCCCCTGCCATTCTACCTTTAAGCAGAGGGGGGGGGTCCAGAATTGGGCGTGCATCTCTCGAGCGACCAGGATTAGAGTGCCCAGATCAACGATGCTCAAGCGATTCCGGACCCCCTTTTCCATCCCGCCTTTAGTTAAAGGGGGGGGGGTCCGGAATGGTGGGGTATTGACAAAGGGCCCCATTCTTGTCCTGTCACCTTTTGTATCGTTCTCCCCCCCCTGTCGTCTGTTCTCCACCTGACCGTGCGACAAGGCTCGTTCCCTTTAGCCCCTCCTTATCCTCCGACATCTTTCCATCTCCCGATTTCTGAAACTCCGAAGTGGTGTAAATCTGCTGACATCACACGTGGATTGACACATGTTGAATACTGCCACATGTCACTCTGATTCGTGACTTACATGTGCCTGAAATGTTGAATCAGTCTGACACTTATCATTACCTGGTTGTGCCACGTGTTCCTAGCTGACGTGGTATGCTGACGTGAGTCGGATCGACGGTCCAGATCACATCTTGATCTGATGACTGCGATTAAATTGCAATATCACATATCGCGATTTCGGGATTCCTGTGGTTATTATACTTTGACATCTTCAACTCTCAATCTGCGAAACTCCGAAATGGACTGAGATCAACGGTCCAGATCAGACCTTGATCCGATGACTCAGAGTACGTCACGATTTCGCATATCGTGATTTCGGGATTCTTGTGATTGATATTACTTGACATCTCCAACTCTCGATCTACGAAACTTTGAAATGGAGTTGGATCAATGGTGTAGATCACATCTTGATCTAACGATTGTGGTTATGTTGCAATTTCGCTTATCGCATTTTCGAGAGGTTAGGGAACCCCGTTCCTTTGACTCTCCAGTCAGCGAAATGTTGATTTGTGTCCACGTGTCCTGCCTAAAGATGGACGATCCTCCTTCTTTTTGGATTTTGTGAGCCCTCTACTCCTTGCACTTTAAAGAACGTGCAGGTTATCCTCGATCCAACGATGGTCGGACCCTGTGCTTGGATCTAACGCCTGAGATCTATCCTCCATATCTGCACGCTCCTCTTGTCTACATTGAGATCTGACGGTCATCGGGAATTCGGGATGGGATCCAATGATCACGGACACTTCTCCTCCAATATTACGCATCCTCCTTACTTGGAAGAATTTCTAAGTGTCAAAGGCCTCAACCTTTGATCCGCTTGTGATCCTAAGTACGCTATCTCCCTTGATCTTTAGCCATGAGTTAACCTCATCCCTGGTGCACACCTACACACTTCATTCGACTCTACGCTAATTCTTCCTGAGCTTAATTTGTTCTTGTTTTTCCATCGATGCACACTCTGATCCTGCCATCAATGACAAGCGCATACTGCCTATAAATCATGCCAACCATCCTCTGCACTATCTCTTCTGATCTTCTCGAGCTTGCTCTGCAACGTCTTCCCAAACTACTTCTGATGCCCATCTGTTATATTCTTCCTATACTCATGCCATCTTCACTGTTGTACTTTCCATCAATGACAAGCATATGCTACTTGTTAAATATTTTCCAACATATGGTTGGGTGGAACGTCCTTGGTCTGCAACCAATTGGTGAACCATTTTGTTAAATATAAGTGCTCTCTGTCAGGTATTTCTTTGTTGTATATTTATTTTCGTTGTGTATTAATTATTGTCTCTATGATTCGTATGTTATAACATGCACACTTTCTGGTTATTGCTATGCATGGAATATTTAAACATTATTTATACTGTAGCATGAATATTTATTATTTCATGTGTTTTTATCATGTTTCTTTCATGATTCTTTAATAATTAAGTGGTATCAGAATTCAAAATCAACTTCAAATAGCGTTTTTGAGGTAGTGTGCCCGACCTGGGGGTGGAGGGGTATGTTACACTAGCATGGGTGCCCATCAACTTGAATACCAACTCGTGAGCATGGATTATGAAGAATTAGGACTCACAATATGCACTCCTCCTATTCATGTAATTATCCCTCGAATCAAAGAATTCCTCCAACAAAGGCTTCAGATCATCGAACAGTTCGCAAGGCCATGGTATAGAACTGATGAGCATGGGAATATACATGATACACTCATATTTGAGACAGAAATAAACCTAAACCAAGTCGATAACACACTCATTCACATAAAGGATCTCACAACACCGACCCCCTTGTCAGATCTCATATCAAAGGGACACAATAATTTAGTAGAGTATAACCACTAATTGACACACTCATTGGAATGACATATCGTTGAGTACACAGATCACAATTTTCAAACTAAAGAAGAAAGCCTAAAAAAAAGGGACCAATTACTTATAACATACCATCCATCATAAGATTGACTAACAAACAATTCAACACAACAATAACCTAATAAGAATATGACATCCCAGTCAAAAATTGTGATAAACCAAACATCACAAAAGTATTTTGTTCTTAGAAAGAAAACAACAATGAGACTCAATAATATTCCTTTTTATGAAGGAGACGAGGATCCAAAAACACAGTGGTTTGTATGTGAAAATTTTTGGGATGTAGCAGGCATCAAAGATGAAAATAAACAAATGGGACAATTTGGTGTAGCCCTTCGATGCCGCGATCTTACATGGTTCATGAATTATATGGAGAATCAAAATTGATCTAAATCAGACATAAGAAAAAACTTCTTGTCCTTCTTCAAAGATTAAGATGTTACACATCTATCTACACATAAACATAAAGAGATAAAGTAAAAACCAGGAGAGTCGATTCATGAATATGAAAAAATATTTAAATATCTCATCCAAATACCATCGACCATTGATCAAAATTTACCAGTACAATGGTTGTAGCTGAATTTCTCCAGAGAATTTGAACACCACTGCACCTCTATGAGATAAGCACATGTGAAGACACCCTGTAGAAAGCACAACGTGTTGAATCAGATTATGACGACCTGTCAATTTCATCGATGACATAAAAAAGGCTAGAGGACAAAATAGAACAACTATAGAAGACTCTAATTTTTTTTTCCTTAAGAAGAAATGAAATTTGGTGTACTGTATGCTGTGAAGATGGTCACAGAAAATACACCTGTAATATTAATGAAGAAGTGGCAGTAGTAGATGCGCAACGAGTACGATTTGTGACATACTACAATATATGTGAGACTTTGACTGACCATACTATATAAGACTTCCTACATAACTTGAAAAACACCAAATGGTGCCATATTTGTGAATCTCATAGCCATAGAACATCCAAATGTCGATTAAACACACAAAATAGAAAAAATGTGTACACAGTTTACCATATAGAAGCAATCGACCAAAACAATGATTATGGAAGAAGAAGTGACTATTACGGTCGAGGTCAAGGTGGATGAGGTCGAGTTGGTTTCCAGGGTTTTGGTCGAGGTTGAGGTCGAGGTCATCCTTATTGTTTCAATTGTTGGAAAGAAGACCGTATTAGCCCTAACTTCCCAATAAAAGACCGAGTCGACTTAAAATTTTGCAACATATGCGGTGTTGGTGATCACTCACTTAAGGATTCCCCAATAGTACTTGATAAAATAATGAATAAAAAGACTATGAACTTACTCCACAACATCTTGAAATCAAAAATAATAAATTCAAAGAACCTACATATTGTCACAAGATCGAGAGTTGGATGTTGGATAGTCAATTGTCATTGATGTCAACCCTCAGAGAGTTAGAGATACCCTAGAGTTTTGGTCAATATTGATGGTGAGTTAGATGTCATTGAAGTCAAAAAGAGTGGTTGATGTCAGCATATGTGATGGGTTAATTTGATGAAGTCTTGATGAAGCCTCGAAGGTGTGGTAATGAGACCCTAAGTTGTTTGAGGAATAAGGAAATGAAGGAAAATGAAAATGCAGGTAACACACTCATGGATGGATGGATAGCTTGGTGTCTCAACTTAATTTGGTGGAAAAGGGGGTTGGCTATCAGCTAGCGCCAATTTAATTTGGAATTTTGGTTACAGGCCCTCATTGGGAATTTTCCTGCTGCCACGTGGCAACCCATGACTGGGCCACATGGATACCAACCATTTGCTGAACCTGGTACAATCACTTGCATACATGTCCCTGCCATGTGTCATATGAATAATGGCCCATGTGTCAGTCTGTGAGAGGACCACGTGGTGGCTCTTGGATGGTACCACATGGCGTCACCTGAGGGTGCCATGTGTCACATTTCCACTAGCCCATTTGGCGACCCAAAGTACCAAATCAACATGCCACGTGGCACACTATCATTGGACCACATCAACATGTTTACTTCATGCTACCACGTCCTGTACGGATGCCATGTAGTTGTACCGATTTCCATGTCACCTACCAAGTGGTTGTACAGATTGCCACATGGCACTTTCTCATTGGTCCACATGTCGACATGAAAATGCCGAAAATGAGTGACATGTGGCAGCCTCTGGTGCTGCCACATCAACATATTGACATCATGCTGACATCATCGGGACATGTGTCACTCTCTGATTGTGCCAGGTACCCTGTACAGATGTTGACGCCATCAGTACTGTTGTTGACATCATTAGTACGAATGTTGACTCATCCTTGTTGATTGGGCTAGGTTGACCAAAACTTTGACTACAAATATCTTTCGATCGGTAAATTTGTTTGACGAACCATTTACACCATTGGAAATATTATGACACACTCTTCACAACGATGATAATTTTTCTGAGCTTTGAAGACTTTGAATTTTTTCCCTCTTTCATTTATCAAGGCCATCCTGTGTCTCCTGGGACACTTCTGAATCTTCTATGATGTTCTCTAGATCCTCTCGGATCATGTCTCCCAACTTAAATGACTTTTGGTCCCCAAAAGTATTTACATTATAAGCTTCATTTCCACTGGACTTACAAAAGAAAACCCACACCCAAACTACCTCAAAAGGCTGAAAAATATCAACATGTGGAAGAAAAGAGTGATATCAAACAATGATCACTCTTACATAATGCCCTTCTATGGGGTCTAAAATGAAACATGTGATTTACAAAGATGGCCACTCTCGATTAACTCAAGTATTTTCCCCATCCGTTCAGTCATTACGCCGAATAGGTCCTCTTTATCGAGTTGTCCTTTCTATGGTAGTTGGTTTCCTCCTGGTGGTGGATTTTCATGCAACATTGCCTGATTATCTCTCTCCCTCAGAGGTGTCTTTCTGGTCTTCTTGTTCCTCTTTGGATGTAGATTTGGATGCAGGGACCAACAGGTGGCCTCATGATTTCCATCTCTGCTACAATGGTTGCAGTATCCTTTAACCTTAAGAGGTGTATTTCCCCTGCTCCTTTCGGTGTGTGGAGAGTGATCTTCTATCCTCGTCTTTTTCCTGGTTTCCATAACCTTCCTATATAAGGAATTTCTCTTCCATCACTGGGACACTGCGTGGTTATTCAATCCAAAAAAAGTGCATGGTATTTGATGCCACAAGTTCTGTTGTATTTGAGTAACATGCTTATAATCAAATGGAATTTTAGAGTTCCAAGATTTCTAATACCTCGGTGAGTTGTCCTTGGAGTCAGGATAGAAATAAGAGTTGGGCTCAGCTCTTTCATGGTGATACTCATCTCTCTCTGGAGATGTCTCAAATCCTCGATCATGCGAAGCCATGCTCTCAGCCTGCATTGGATAAATTTCATCTCCCAATGACCTGTTGACTTCTGGAGTCTCAATGATTGTCCTGAGGTCTTCTTCACTAATTGTTTTGGAGCTTTCTCCAACATCCTTTGAGACATAACCTATCTTGGCATATCGAGTCCAAACCACTGCCTCAATGGGATCCACAATACCTTTTCCATTGGCTCCAATTCCTCCTCCTTCGTATCCCATCATCCTCATCAACTTTAAGCCGATGCATGAAGTATGTTGTTCAAGGAATTTAAAAGAGTCACCAACATTAATAGAGAAAGGGACTAAACATGGTTTATTTACCTCCATCCAAAGCTGGGACTCTTGGTCTTCTTCCTGGTATGTGTCCAGTTGTTCCTGGTGAGAAGGATCAGTGGATGATGCTTCTAGGAATCCTCGGTTTCTGGATGCCTAGATGTTATCTTAATTTGCTTGACAAAGTGTGCATACATTTGCACTGTCATGCTCAAACCCATAACTGGTGAAGTTTCCATGGTCACAAAATGGTCTTATCACTATCTCATTCGTAGAGACTTCTCCTGCCTGCAGCTTCATGGATTGTAGCTACTCTTGCAACTTTTGGTTCTCCTTCTCTACAACATGCAAAAATGTCTTCAATCCAACATTCTCTGCCTGAAGGATTTGTTTGAGCTCTGAAAGCTCATTGAATCATAACTATTTTGGTGATCTCACCATTTTCAACTTCAACACCTACAACCGGTATCAAGCATGCTCTGATACCACTTGATCTGAACCCAGGGTGGTTATTAGTTTTCCAATAATGGTTTTATCCTGTCAATCCTCCAAAGGGTTAGTTATAGATCGTTTTACTTGAGAAAATTGAAATTAAAAGGTATAGTTGAAGTCTTTATAGATTTGAATCCAAATTGAATTAAAGCCTCTGTAGATTCCTTATGTTTTATATGTCATGCTTGCATTTATTGATCTATGTGCGGAAATTCATAAAAAGTAACATAAGAATGAAACACATAAGAGATATGACACTTCCCTTGATAACAAAGTTCACCCGAGATGGGATATGTCTCAGGGTCTTGCTCCAAGGCTTGACCGCTTTATTCTCCTCACTATAATGATATCTCTCCTTTACAAGTTGTAATTCCAAAGTCCCTTTTTGGTGACGGCAACAAGAGATTGTAATGTGATCATGAATGTTTACAAGCTTCACAAGTTCTCATGCTCATGAGACATATATGATGTTGACATGGACATCATTCCCACATACTCAATACAAAAAAATAGGAAGAATAATAAATGACCCCCATCATCATGGAGTCATATAATGCCTTAGATCTCTTGCTCAGATCCAAGCATATATGCAACCCATAAAAAGATCCCAAAAATACGAGATTCCTGACTGCTTCGTGTTGGACATAATTTCATTGATGTCAACAACCGATGATGCACATGAAGCTCAGAAGGGAAAGTGCATTACATAAATGTGATCAGGATCGAAATCCCCATAGGACAAACCGAGACCGTTGGATATGCAAGCGCCAGATCAAGGGCAGGGATTGATTGCAGAGAGGGAAGGAAGAATTAAAATAAACATTATTTCCAATCCCGCAATTAGTCTAGACTATTAGATCTCATTGATTCAAAGATCGACGACTGTGGTTGATACACCAACAATCGCACAACTTCAATTGCGAAGTTTGGGCGACGGGATAAACCACGTGCAAGTTACGGTTCCAAAATCCACACCATCCATCGATGATCACTGGCCAATAGATCTAAGGTTGGAATCACTTCCACTACCAACGAGCAGTTTCCATTGTGGAACCCGATGATAGTTTTATACGTCGTGCTAGTTGGGAGCCCTCGACGATCCAGGATTGTTGGATCGAGTAAAGTGGAAGGATAGGATAAGAAAATGCCAAGGTTGAATCCCCAGAGTCATGAACTCTCGTCAATCATCAGATATGGAAAACCCCTTGATCATTGATCTATTCAGAGCCCACCAAGGTAGCAATGGTTATCTTCGGCGCTGACCACTTCAACAGAAAAGGGTTGAGAACAAGTAAGATTACCTGAAGGTCGAAGTGCCGAAGTGGGCATGAGTTGTCCAATCTGAGGAACACTTCGGGAAGTATCCCAAACATTGGATCAATTTTAGTGGAAGGATGCGGTAAGCCACAAAGTGTCTCGAAGTAGAAGTAATTCGTCTGATCTAAGGAACACTTCAGGAAATATACTGACCGTTGGATCAAGGAAAGTAGAAGGATAGGATAAGCAAGCAAAAAGGCCTGAGATTGTGAATACGCAAATTCCCGATAGCACTTGGATTGAGTTAATCTTTTTCGGGTTAAATGAGGACCATCAGATTTAGAAAATACATGATGGTTGTTGGATTAGAATAATGGTCAACTTCGGCGCCGAACACTTCAGCGAAAATGGATTTAGAACATATGAGTTTACCTGAAGGCAGAAGTTCCGAAGTCACTCTCAGTCGTCGATCTGAGATACATGTCGGGAGTTAGGAAAACCATTATATCTAGGATAAGAAAATGTGCCACATGAGGAGATCCACGTCAGCAAGACTACGTCAACAAGGACACATGGCACAATCAGATGATGAAAAGTGTAAAAGTGCAGTTGGCATTTCAGATATGCGTAAGTCATGAATCTAAGTGACTTGTGGCAACCACTCAGTTAGTTCCACGTCAACAAGTTACGTCACTCCAGGAATTTGTACTTCGAGAGTTTCACCAACAAAAAATACTCGAAGTCCCGAATTTCCAAAATGAATGAGAAATGTTCATCATGCAAATAAAATCCAACCATCCGATCTACTTCGGTGAAATGAACTACAAAAGATTGAAGGACTGTGAAGGAGAAATCACCTGAAGCGTCGAAGGCTGAAGTCAACACTAATCGTTGATATACTTTAGGAACGTTCTCAACCGATGATCAAGCGTAGTGTAAGGATAGCGTAATTGGAGGTGTTAACCGACAACAAGTAGTTACCACCGCTTTATGACTTATTCGGTAGGTAATCACTCCAGAGGAATTACTACTCCATAATTTAGGAGCCACGAATAACTGAAGTTTCAAAGTAAATGAGAACCATCCATCTCATCGTGACATTAAAACGTGATCATTGATTTTGATAAGTGATCAAGCAGTCGCTTGGCTTAGCGCATGGTCACCACTTGCGGTCGTATGGAATAAATAAACAAAGGGAGAAAGAAGAGGCAACACTTAAATTAATAAGCCCGTGGTCCTGCACCTTTGGTCATATGTAAATGGTTTGAAGGAAGCGCCTCTACAAAATTTGATTTCTGCAATATTTGCAGAGACATGAAATTAAGTTAAATGAAATCGATCCATACCTTTTATCGATTAATGAAAAGAATTTTCATTAAATTGAAAAGGATTCTCCATAATATTTGAATAAAGAAAAACAAACGAGATTATTGTTAATGAAGAGGTGAGATGGTCCAAACAAAGGGACACAATGTTTCATAGCTCACACCAGTTGAAAGAGTATATAAATGAGAAAGAGTGTTGAGAATAAATTGTCTATGTAGTCTAGTTCAGAAGATCAGAAGAAAAAACAAAGTTCAAAAAGGAAAGCTGAAGATACTTATGCAGTGAGGGTGGAAGGAAGGAGCATGGAAGGATTCATATCCTTACTAAGAAAATTGTAAAAGATAAGGGAGTTGGAGCTTCCTAGGGTTGGTGCCCTAAATACAAGGGAGTTGGTGCTTCCTAGGGTTGGTTCCCTACAGATGAGGGAGTTGGTGCTTCCTAGGGTTGGTTCCCTGAAGAAGGGGATCTATGTCTCCTAGAGTTGGTTCTCTAAAAAGGATTGGTTCCCTTCACTATTCTTTATAAAACCTTGTAATTGATGTTAAATATATTTATATAATTGATTTTGCATACAATTCATTGTTGATTTATTGTGGTGATCAATAAAATATAAAAAGTAACTGTTAATTGTTAAGAAGGGGTAATATTGATTCAACCCCCACTCAGTATTACAACAATTGGTATCAGGGCGGGTGCCTTCAACACAGTCTAACAACTGGAAGGTAGATCCTGAAGATGGATCAACATGAGGGAATGTCTAATAACAAAGCACCATTGTTCAATGGAGGAGGTTATGCTCTATGGAATATAAGAATTAAAAACTTCTTGTTGTCTCTTGATTTTGATGTATGGGAATCTGTTGAATATGGTTACATTGCACCAACTACTCCACCCAAAGATGTTGTATGAAATAAAATCTGCAATAACAACTCAAGAGAAGTTAATGCAATTCTAGGAGGGTTGACAAATTCTATCCGTGTAAAGGTTATGCATTGTAAATCATTCAAAGAAATATGGGACAAGTTGAAGGTTGTATATGAAGGAGATGACAAAGTCAAGGAAGCCAAACTACAGACCTATAAAACTCAGTTTGAAAATATGAAAATGAAAGAAGAAGAAAATATTGTTGAGCACTTTTATAGGGTAGATGAAGTGGTTAACTCAATCAGAGTGGTAGGAGAAGAAATTACAGATAAACCTACTGTGAAAAAAATACTAAGATCATTACCTATGAGATATGATGCAAAGCTTTCTACAATAGAAGATAGAACTTATCTAAGAACACTCACAGTTGATGAACTTCATGGAATTTTTACACCATATGAAATGAGAATAGGGAATGATAAATCAACAAAAAATGAAACAACCTTTAAAGCATCTAAGACAAAGATGAGGCAGGAGCAAAAGACCAATGATAAGTTATTAGATATATCAGAGGTAGAAGAGGCCAACTTTATAAAGAAACTACAGAAAGGATTTGGAAAATATAAAGGAAAGTTACCTTTCAAATGTTTCAACTGTGGAAGAATTGGACACTTTGCTAAAACATGTCCCTATCCCATATGGGAGGAAAATGATGAAGAAGTTCACAACCAGGAAAACCAATACAAGAAGAAAGAAAAATAAAAACTTCTACTCCAAAGAAGATATCATCTCTTCATACACAAGTGAAGATTAAAATTCAGAGCTATTGTTTATGGGAATGAAAACTCAAGGTGATAAACATTCATAAGATGAAGAAGAAGGGAAGTTCGAAGAAGAAATCCTTAGTGTAATTGAAGAATTAGGAAAAACTAAAAAATAAAACAAGGTACTAAGAGGAGAGCTTTTAGAGATTCAATAATCTACTAAATCAAGAGAGAGGGAAGTTTCCAAAACCATCAAGGAGTCAGAACAAACCATCAGTGATTTGAAGTCCCAGCTCCTGGAAGCTAATAAAACTAAAGAAGTCATTTTAAAACAACCTAGTGATAAAAAACAAGCATGTGAGAAACTAGAAGCTGAGATTAAGCTACTAAAAGGTGAACTTGAGAAAGAAAAGAAGAGATCAAACTTTGGAAATAGTTCAAAGATCTTGGATGAAATTCTTAGTAGTCAAAGGTCACCAAACAACAAGGCTGGTTTGGGATACACCTAAGACTCAACTTCTACATCACAAGGATCTGTCAAAAGACCAAGTAGTTATGCAGATGCTCTAAAGGGCTCCTTAAGAAGAGAAGATAATAAGGTAAATATGATACCATTGAACACTGTTCCACATAAACAAAAATCAACATTCCCTACTAAAGTAAAAAAATGACAGGAAGAATACAATCACCAAAAGCAATCCCCCTAATAAATATCTATTCATTGGATATTGTTACTCTTGCAATAATTTTGGACATAAGGAAGTACACTGCAAAGCTTATGGACAATACAATAACATAAAGGTCCAAAGATATAATAATGATAGGTACAATACAGAGAAGAGAAACTACAACTCATTCACTCCCTTGCAAAACTTCAATATTAAATGTAAAAAATGCAACAACTATGGTCATAAAACCAAAGAATGTAGATTACCAATGCAATCCCTAAAAATAGGAAACCCTAACAAACATAATAAGAAGACATGGAAAAGAAAATTTGAAGTACCAAACAAGAAAGATGATGAAAATATTTCTCTTGAAATTGATGAAGTTAATAATAGGATATTGGTGGGTAAAACTTCTAATAAGGAATATAATAATCAAAGCTATGCATATAAAGTAGATCAAACTCAAGACATAAAAACTCCTAAAGAAAAATCTGACACAACTCCAAAACTTGATAATGTCATATAAGAAGATTATCCATTACCCAACAAATGGAAATTAATAGAGGAATATTATCAAAACAAGGATAAAGAAGCTTCTGGTGCACATAATAGTGGCATTGATGATGAATATGTTGAGCACTCAACACACCCTAAAAAGTCTTGATCAATTTTTTTACTTTTTGGGTACCACTTGATCTTCTGCACTGTTTGATTCGATTTCATTTTGGGAAATGTTGTCTTTGATTATTTTCATTACTCTCATCACCTATTCAATTTTTCTTGAACTTATGAAACCCCATGGCTAAAAGGACCTTAACACCTGAATAAAGAATCAACAACTAAACACTTCACCCAACGTGTTTAGGTTCGACATCGAAACGAATTCAAAGAATAAAAAGGAACCACTTGGAAAACCACAGTCACCGAGTGCCGATCTCCATCGACATCGACAGAAGGAATTTTTGGTTTGCGCTAAGTTTTTCACATAAAGATATCACTGATAACCGATTCCCCTTCAGAATTGGTAAAAGACGGGGAGAACAGACGTTAACGAAGAACGAAAAGATATCAATTATAGTCGATGCCCGACGCGCTTTATCGAAATCAGGGAAAACCCAGAAGGATCACAACAAAAATTTTGACCACGATAAAATTTATCTCCGATCGCCGATCCCTGATGCATTTTCGACATCAGGACTTTTTTAAGGAATCCAATCTGAAAGCGATTTGATAGGTTTATCGTCGATCATAGATCCTGGACACTTTTTCGGCATCAGCAAGATAAGGTTTGTTTTGGATCGAATAACTTAAGGAAAGTACCGACTTTGATTAATACAAGCGAATTAAGTCACTGGTCTCCAATTCCATGTGTCTTTACCAGGTAGGAGGGTCGTACGGTCTAGTTCTATCCCGAGTCATTCTTGGTTCCCTAGGTCTGAGTCACACATCACAGTCAACATCGTCGCGTCAACATTGTACGGTAAGATCAATTGGCATTGGAGACTTTCACAGGAGGATATCAATGAAAACGTTTGTAGCACAACCCCGATCCCTGATCCACCCACTGAAAGAGCGACATGACGGGACATTTTAGCATTAGATACGATCGAATTTTGAGCATTTAAGGAGCTAATTAATACATGATCCTTCATTAGTTTCTACCTTGTGTGCCAATCAATACAACCATTTAAAATCACCAATATACCACATCACCACTCGTGCCTCCGCCATCAACCCATGATGAATTTAAGTTCTAGAGATTCGACGACAAATTTATTAAATTTTCACTTATAACCCGAATTGAATGACTGATGCAACATGGTAAGATATTTCATGTTTACAATCTCTTGAATTGTTGTGAACAAATTCATTTTGTGCACAAGAGAATTCCAGAGCATCCGAAGGAGCTAGACGATCAACTTGAAGGTTTTATGGACCCCATGATTATCAAAATAACTAGGTTTTAGCAAGCTTCAGAGGTATGTATCCGAGTCTGTAAATTCGTTGGCTATAATTTATATGTGTTTATCGAGTTTTTACAAAGTCTCTGAAATTCTGCTTAAGTTGTAGGAACAATGGCGTCGAGAAAGCCAACCACCAGATGCTCGCCGAGAGAACCAAGGCTAAAAGAACCAAAGAAAGGTGATTCTCTTCTCTAGGGATCGCAAGGCAATTGGAATACGTCCCTATTCCAGAGTCTATCGTCAAGACAACAACGAAGAAGGTTTTCATCCAACCTATGGCCTTTGGCGATACAGAGGCAAGCACCGGGTCCAATATGGTGCTCCCACATTGGTGGGATCTCTTTAACAGGATCAACCGAGAAGAATACCCAGAATATGTCCCACATAGTGATTCAGACATGAGGGAACTCAACGACCAGGTGTTCCTGAACATCCGACGGTCGTATCTACACATGGTGGCAAGCATAACCCCCATTTGTCCCTTCATAGAGCTTCTAAAGTGGCTAATCGACCAAAAAGACACACATAAATGTTTAATCAACGATGACAATGGAAGGTGTGTCAGAGTTTTCGTCTGGGTAGAAGTTCAAAAATATTACAAACTCAGAGACCCAGAGGAGCGACTAAACACAGAATTTGTGGTGATGTTCTACGAATGCCATGACACCATCCTTGTGATGGCCTCATGGTGGAGGGAGGACAAGAATTTTACCAACCGGAGCACTGGCTGATATGGGAAAATTAACTTGAGGGAGCCATACGTCTTTTTGAGGGCTCTCATCTACTGGTTATATGGAGATAAATATTGCTCCAAATTTTTGGAGGCATGGATGCCTTTGGCATACACAGTTGTGATCATCGGGTGCAGCTTCAATCGGGGAGCAATAATCTCCAAGAAACTAAGCATCTGTGTGAAGCAGTCTCAGATGCTGAAGGAAGGGGAAGCAACGACATTTTACATGGCTTCATACCTGCTTGATGTCATGTGCGCTAGGAATGTCTTCTTCGCCAACATGAATTTGCGCTGGCATGTTG
>ML798527.1:71681-97277 GCA_009831015.1 Picea engelmannii | reverse complement strand
CGTGGGTTTACCCACATTTAGGCCCACTTTTATAATGTATAAATAGGAACCTAGGTGATGTAAATAGGTGTGATTTCTTAGTGCAATTGGTAGTGCATCTATGTGATGTGGAATAAGTGCTCTGTGCAAACTGTGTAAGGCTTGCAAGGCTAAGTGCAAGAATTGTGAGGTTGCTATAGAAATATAAGTGTTGTAACGCAAGGAAGAAGGATCTAGCAAGCTGCACATATATTTTGTCCTATGTGAAGAAGGGTTTTGGAGGCTTTGTGCTTGTAACAGATTGAAGACGATAATAAAGAAGAAGATCTTGTGGACATAGCCCCAGGGTGGGGGTGAACCACGTAAATATGTGTGTTATTCTTTGTGTTTTGATTCAATGTGTTTATCTTTGCTTATTTTATGTGCTTGATATATCCACTTATGCTCTGTGCTTCTTAGATATATATGATTGTTAGATCTGATGTGTATGAGGATGCTTAGTGTTGATCTACTAGATTTGATCTGGGTTACTATGGTTAAGTGTTGAAATACTGTAGATCTGAGTTTACATCGCGATGCTCTGTGCTATCTATGAAGTATAATAAGGGTTGAATATTGACGAATGATCGATGCTAAGTGCTCTATAAATGATATAATCACAGATCTGTGTCCCAGTTAAGGTTGTAGACACCCGAGTCTTGCAACCACCCATGCCTCTACCTTGGGTGAGACTTCATCTGGTTAGAAGGTGTTGCCGAAAGGGCCTGTAGTTAGGGCTTTGTTGGTGCACTGTTGAGCATTGAACCCTGGGTCTACCCCTGTGCCAACAAATGATTCCATTGCTAGGACCTGAAACTGTGATTGCTGGGAACTGAGGAAGAAGAAACTTTGTGCAAAAGAAAGATCTGTGCGTAGATCTGTTGCCCTAGTGTGCATATTTTCACTAGACCTGTGAAGCTTTGTGTGAGGAATAAGGTCAAATCTGAAGAAAGGAAGATCAAATCTGAAGAAGAGAAGAAAGATCTGAACGCCCTACGCTCTAAGAAAAGTAAACGTGGAAATTTCTGAAAGAAAGAGGTCGGATCTGCAGAAAAGAGGTAGGATCTGTAAGCTCTGTGCTCTAATAAAGGTAAGAATAGTTAAAATTTATTAGATCTGGAAGCTTTGTGCTCTGTAGAAGTAAGATAAGTGAAATTTTTTGTTTCTAAAGCATGGATCTAGGTATGTTTGATAGATTTTGTCCTGGCTTAAAAACTAGGGCATTAATAGATGAAAGAAAGTTTGATATGAATAGATCTGATAAGTATAATGATAGATATGTTATAACTATGCATAGAAATAATGTCTGGACTAACAAATGGATGTAGGATCCTAGAAAGAATTTTTTTCAGGTTAGCTATCATGATTCTAGTGTGCAGTACCGAAGAGGTTGGGGATCATTTAAAAGAAAGCGAGGATTAATCCTATATTACAGTTGCGGAAAACCAGGCCATCTAGCTAAGGAATGCCCTGGTGGGAGATCTAGTTGGCTCTGTTGCAAAGCTATAGACCATGAGGTATTGGATTTCCCTAGAATGATCACTAATCTTGAAAGGATAAATCTGAGTCAAGAAGACCATAAGGCATATCCAGAAAAGGCATAAACCCAACAAGAATCAGAGAAAGTATTAATACAGATGAAATAAACCCTGAAGGAACATAAAGATGTCCGATTACCAGAGATCTTCAAAGAAAAGGAGCAAGTTGAAGCAACAATAGGGGACTTAGACATCGACTGTATTCTGGATGAAGAAACACAAGTGAACATTATGTCAGAAATGACTTGGGAAGCTATAGGGAAGCCTTCCATGATTCCTTCATTGGGAGGAATCAGACTATTCAGAGGAAAAATGATGATGTTATGTGGAAAACTCACTCAGATACCTATGTCAGTCAATGGAACTTTGACAGAAGAAGATTTTGAGATTATCAGATTTATTGAGGACAACACCTCGTTTACTATGCTACTCGAAAAACCTTGGATTGAAAGAGATCAAGCCAGAAAGAAGGAAGAAGAGTTAAAAGTTTTCATGACTAAAAGGATCACACAGTTGATAGAAGAATAGGAGAACCGATCAAAGCCATCTGACACTAAAAGCCCATATGTCAAGGCCAAAGCTACACAAAAGGATGAAATTTCTACCCCAGACAAAGAAAAAGTGATATACCTAAACCCTAGGAGAGAATATCACCAACACGAAGTGACTATGTCCAAGAAAAATAAGAATCAAAATGGGAAGAGAATCATCGAGATGAAGCTCACTGGAAAGAAGGCTAGAAAGCTAAGTAAGAAGAAGGCTAAGCTTGAAAAATTATAGAAGATCCCAGAGGGTACCTCATAGAAAGACACTTTGCAGAATTGGAGCTTCGTCGGGATATCAGAACAACGACATATGCCACTTCACTGAGGCGAAGTAATATAGCTATTGGAATCCAATATAACTGTTCGACTGGCGCTTCGAACGCGTCGAAAAGAATTTATGGATTACCACTAGACCATTAGACCATGCCATAACGGACATAACATACATTAATGTAGCCTCATACCCATTGCAAGCAGACCATTGCTAATTTTCCCTGCTTAGTCCGTCGCGCCACACATTGAGAATACTTTTTGCTAAGTGAGAATATGAGCCCGAAGCCTAAGATTACTTCACCCTGTGATCATTGCCTTGTTCTCATACCGTTCACTGTAGTCTTTGAATTCATTTCACACCCGAGCTAGTTGACCCGAGGTTGTATGTCGGACGAGCTCAGTGCTGTTGAGAAAGTAGTTGAAGAAGTTTTGATTGAATTAATGACCAAGAGAGTCATGTCAGAGTGAAGATTATATACAAGAGTCCAAGCATCGTCAACGAGAGGACTCCAGGCCTCCCCTTCCACTACTCGTGCCGGTCCATCCCGACCGACCGATGAGAAACAGACCAAGCACAGGGATGACATCGCAAATGCCAAGCTTATCCATTCTACCTCCTTACTTACCACCTATGAACAATGTGATCAACCGTGACAGTGTACCGCGAGACTTTGAGTACACTTTGATCACCATGTACCTTCCGAAAGGGGTGCGCTTAGTTCGTGTTGACCAGGATAAGCTCGCAACACTGAAATTTAGTGATTTTAACCTTGGAGATAAAAAAATTTACAACATGTTAGCCCCGCATAAGTACTTAAACTGGACCAAAGGAAAGAATTCTAAGATTTTCCTGTAGTCATGGACCCAGAACCTCGCGCTATCCACATTTATTAATGTAATGAAGATCCCACACTTCGATAGACAACAGGAAGTCAACACATGCGTCAAGTTGCTGTTGTCCTGCTACCACAAAGGATACTTATGGTTGGATCATCGCATCACTGTGGATATGACCTTGATCAATCAGATCATAGGACTTAGTATGCAAGGCCCTGACCCACAAGAGTTTTACCCTGGAAATACCTCAAACCGAGAACTAGCGTAGAGGATAAAAGAAACTTATGGGGATGTCGAGAAAGGCATGCGAGGCTACAAGGTAGCCTCTATCCAGAGTGGCACAGTGTGCCTTGCCTATTAGTTGATCGCAAGCAAGCTTGTTCGCAAGAATAGACCAACACAAGTGACTGGATTTGTAGTTAACCTCACAGGGAAGTGCGCCGAGGGACTACAAATGAACTGGGTGCAATACCTTGTAAACCAGCTAGAGCTTGATTGCAGAGAAGTGTAAGACCAAGGGTATGAGTTCCACTTTAGTTGGTTGCTCATACTAATCGCTTTCATCACCTGGGAGCTACCAGAAGGTGCCACTTTTCCAGAGATCGAACCCTTCAAACCAATGGCCGCGAAGTTCTGTACGTTGTGGTACTCTAGCAACATGAAAAAGCAGTGGCAGTCCAATGCCATATTCCACGCCTATTACAACCAATTGAAGAATGCAATCCAGTCTACACTGTGCCTCACCCCAAACACACTTCAAATGTTTAGACCTTTGATAAAATTCAGCGTGGACCACCAGTTCACCTATATTATAGCGCATGCTGATGAGCACAAACAACATCTCCGATTGTACTACAAGTTGACAGAAGAAGACTTGGAGCAGATTACCAAGGAATGGTCAACAAACCTCCTTGTTGTAGCGGACCCCGCATAACTGTCCTACGTGGATAGCCCTGAAGCTATG
The DNA here is from genome assembly GCA_009831015.1 of Picea engelmannii. Lineage (NCBI taxonomy): Eukaryota > Viridiplantae > Streptophyta > Pinopsida > Pinales > Pinaceae > Picea > Picea engelmannii. Next base: position 93,102 of record ML798527.1, on the reverse strand, counting down.
CCAGATACACCTGGACCAAGAAAGACTAAGAAGGATGATGACATTCAATTTGTTCGTAGCACATCCACGAAGACTACTTCGATATAACCTGCGCAGGGAGGTGATGGTGAAGAACTAGGAGGCATAGAAGTTAAGAAAAACAAAGGTGAGGTTACTCCACCTAGAGAGGAGGAAGATCCCTCTAAGAAAAGGAAAATTTTTCTCATGGGCTAATTTTCCATGGTTTTTCCCAAAAAAAGATTCGCTATTCTAAAAATGATTCGCACAAATTCTATAGGATAAAACTATTTTAACTTAAAAATCGCCAAAATTTTATACAAACTGTATAAAATCCTTATAAATTTGAATATTTTTACAAAAATGTCTCCAAACATTTATAGTTGGCATATGAAGGATTAGTAATATTCGCCAAGGTTTCTACATTTCAAAACACATTTCCATCCTTAAAATCACCCTTGTCCCTCATCCCGAAAGAAAACTAAGGCCACCCGGACTACGTTTAAGAATACCCTCACACCGGACGACTTCGAATTCTTAATCGCTGCACTGAATAATGCTTCACTAGAGATCGCAGAAAAGAAAGAAGTGAAGCAAGAGGATGTATTCAGCCGAATCAAGGGTGAACTTCAAGAAGTGCAGTAGGCACTCTAGTCCAGCCGAGCATTTTCTACTGTTCCCTTGACAAATGCAACAACAGGAACAGGTGATAAGCCCACCCAATTACACCAGATCGTCGATAAAGTTGGAGCTCGCCTCGACGAGCTCAAGAAGACACAGTGCAAGCCACCCAGACTTTGAAACAAGTACAGAGCGCACTTGTAGAACAACAGAGTAAGGCAGAATGGGAAAATATTTCCCTGCAAGCGAAGTGGGATGAGGAAAAAGCACAGTTACAATAGAGCAAGGACCAATTGCTAGCAGAGAAACTTGAAGTACAGGAAAGGGTTCACAGAGCACTTCGCTCTGTGACGGTCATAGAAGTTAAAATTCAAGAACGTGTCCCACAACAGGTGGCACAACTTGAAGAAGTAATCTAGCAACTTCAGCAGTGCATCACAGATCTGGAACTTCGTACCGTGCCCGAGACTCTTCAAGAAATAAGAGATCTAAGGGAGGCAACTGCCCATAGCGTAGTTGGCTGATTAAAAACCTTTGCCTTGGAATGCAATTAGTTGAGCACTAGAAGCGCCTAGACTTATGAGAACCTCACAAAGAATCCAAAGTTGCAGGCATTGGAGGCACAACTCCAAGAAGCAAAGAAGCATGCAGATACACTATAGGCGCAACTGAAGGCCTTGAACCCAGTCGAAAGAATGAAGATATTTCCAGAACAATGCACCACCCAACAAAAGGTACACACGCTGCAAAGTAAAGTGATGGAATTCTCCCAATGACTTCAACCAATCCAAGAAAAGGCATGCCAACTCTTCTCTGAAGTTGAAAGCCAGGGAGCTGAGCTTGAACAGGTTGTCATCACCACAGAACAATGCCTGGAAGGGCCTGTGAATGACACAGTGATCCAAGAGTTCACTGAGCAAGAGGATGTTGCACTGTAGCAGGTCGAAGTAGCTCGAGATAAGCTCAAGGCATTCGAGGTGGAATTGATCAGACTAGAGTGACTCGGGATGAGTCACAGGTGAGTGTTGGGAGCCTATTGGCCCTTGAACAAGTTTTGAGGAACACTTGGTCATATTTGACCATTTTTGGACTTTGACAGCCTGTCAAAGATGGATCACCAGGCGAAGAAGAGATCATGGGATCTCAGTCCACTTTTGGGCCCCTTTTAGGGTTTTGGGTTAATGTAATGGGAAAGGGATGTCGGCTCACGGGTTTACCCACGTTTAGGCCCACTTTTGTAATGTATAAATAAGAAGCTAGGCGATGTAAATAGGTGTGATTTCTTAGTGCAATTGGTAGTGCATCTATGTGATGTGGAATAAGTGCTTTGTGCGAACTGTGTAAGGCTTGCAAGGCTAAGTGCAAGTACTATGAGGTTGTTGTAGAAAGCTAAGTGTTGTAACACAAGGAAGAAGGATCTAGCGAGATGCACAGATATTTTGTCTTATGTGAAGAAGGGTTTTGGAGGCTTTGTGCTTGTAATAGACTGAAGACGATAATAAAGAAGAATATCTTGTGGATGTAGCCCCATGGTGGGGGTGAACCACGTAAATATGTGTGTTATGCTTTGTGTTTTGATTCAATGTGTTTATCTTTTCTTATGCTATGTGCTTGATATATCCACTTATGCTCTGTGCTTCTTATATATATATGATTGTTAGATCTGATGTGTATGAGGATGCTTAGTGTTGATCTACTGGATTTGATCTAGGTTACTATGGTTAAGTGCTGAAATATTGTATATCTGAGTGTACACCGTGATGCTCTGTGTTGTCTGCGAAGTATAATAAGGGTTGAATATTGATGAATGATCGATCCTAAGTTCTCTGTAAATGATATAATCATAGATCTGTGCCCCAACTAAAGTTGCAGACACCTGAGTCTTGCAACCACCCTTGCCTCTACCTCGGGTGAGACTTCATTTGCTTCGCAGGTGATGCCGAAAGGGCCGGTAGTTAGGGATTTATTGGTGCACTCTTGAGCATTGAACCCTGGGTCTACCCCTATGCCAACAAGGAGATTTCACAAGAAGAAATCTTGTCAATCACTATGTAAAGCCCATTGATTAATTGGCCAGATCGCAAGATATGGAGAACCATTCCACCATTAAATGTTGCAAAGTCTAATTGGGCCTCGGTGGTGGGTTTGGTTCCTACTATTGAGTTAAATGGATTTAGGACCCCTCAACATAATTGGCGCTAGAAGGAGGGCCTAAAGAATGAATGGTTGACAACATTTTTGACATAATATTTCACACATCTTGTAGATTCAAAACAACCCACATGCATGGCTAGTCATTCTCAAGACATCCCACACACATTGAGTACTCCTAAAACGAGTAACTCACCCCAGCAAGAGGAAGAACACTTATTCCCTGAAATACCTTACGCTTTTCCCCACGAGGAGTTGAACCGGTTCAGAAGAATCACAAGAGCTTACGCTCGATGAATCAGAGCACTACCCTTAACTTTGTTACTTCCTCAAAGAAAACAAGTAAGAAGACCAATGGTCGACACCCTCGAACAGGTTTTCGTTCACACAGTAGAATACTTGATAGATTTATCTCTTACTGAAATCGAACATCCTCTTAATCTAATCCATGAAACACCAGCCGATAACTGCTCCGAGCCCGACTATTTTTCCGATGAGGAAGGGTTTAACTCATAATGCTCAGTTTCGGGATCAAATGACATGGAATATAACAATGATCATAATGAAGAAAGGGGAAGCCCACCTTAGAATAATCAACCATGGTTATCTAGAGAAGCTCTGGCCATCCCCAGACGAGTACATAACCTTCCCTCACATCCAAAAAAGTTACTCCCTAAATTTGACTCTGAAACCTCAGGATTTCTTGAAGACCATATCAAAAAATTTATACTAGCTATCAGACTAATGAATGTCCAACATGAAGAGATAGTCTGCAGGATTTTCCCCTATAGTTTTGAGAATTCAGCCTCCGCCTGGTATTTTAACTTACCTGTAGGTCCATAACTAGTTGGACGAAGTTTCAAAAGGATTTTCTAGATAAATTTGCAGAAGAAACCACTACAGGAGATTTGATGGCCAAGTTGTTCGCCAATACCATGAGTTCAAAGGAGAAGGTTAAATACTTTAATCAATGGTTCACCACTATCATAAAAAAATTACAACCCGAAGATAAACCCGCTTAGGAGTTGCAAATTGAAGTATACACTAATGCTCTCCCAGCTTCTATTTCCATTTTTGTGAAGAGGGTTGCCAAAACAACCTTAGCTGAGAATTTTGAAGAACCCAAAACAATAGAATTCCATATGAAGGGATTTAAATAAGGTCAGGTCTTGTTAGTTAAGAAGGAATTTCAACCTCCTCCCAGGAGAGGACTCYTGTTGACTAGACCCCCAGAGAAAAAATCMGAACAAGGTCCCAAAAAGGGAAGTGGAGACATATAAGACCTACAACRCATGGTTAAGAAGTTGTCAAATGAAATCATATACATGAAAAGAAATGCAAGGGAAGGAAACCAAGGCTAGAGGCCCTATAAACCTTTTTTAAAAGAAATTCACCTTTGAAAGAAATTGAACCTCCCCTAGACAACTTGAACATCGATATGGGAAATGTAGCATTCGACTCTTTCTGTACCTATCACCAAGAGAAACACTTTGAAAGAGACTGCCCACAATGGGTGCATGCCATGAATTTKATGGCCAACTGGTTTCTAGATGAGGTTTCACTAACCGAACAATCAAGCGGTTCARTTATGAATATTGTTGAGCAAGAATAAGTTGATCCACCAGAAGAAACAACCATGCTGATATGGGACCCTGACCTACCGATGCCTTCCGATGACCTATTTGAGGTTCAAGAACCACCAGYAGAGGTCTTGKCTATGAAAACACGAAGTGGGGGTCAACCTATCTCAAATGACCTTACTGCGACCCAAAATTCGRGAGGAAAATCGACTCCCGATCACCCGAAAGCACCTTTTTTCCCTCGAAAAAATCCTATAAACATCCATACACGAGAATCTCCCAAGCTAGAATACAACATAGTAGAAGATTTGAAAATTTTGAAGGAAAATATATCGGTCATGGACATGTGTAGAATCCCTTAGCAAAAGGACTTTCTGTTACAAGCATTGAAGTCAGTAGAAAATCCTAAAACAAACACTGACCAAGGAGAAAATCCAAACCTCTCAGATCTAAGAAATAAACCAATTGTGAATGCCTTCTCTGAAAATAAGAAGGGAAATCGTTTTGTCCCACCATTCCTTTTGGCATTTGAAGTCTTCAATAGAAACCTCCATAATTGTCCGGTTGAATCAAGAGAATCCTCTAATGTTATGTCATTTTCTATATGCAAGAAATTAAACACAATCCCTCTCAAAAGTGATAAACATGTGATACAACTAGACAGAACCCAGGTGAAGGTTATGGGAGAGCTCAAAGATGTAATGATCAGAATGGTGACACACCCTAAATTTGTTCAAGTAATTGACATCATTGTAGTAGATATCCCAGAAGATTATGGACTTCTACTGAGTCGAGATTGGTCTAATAAGTTAAATAGATACTTTAGTACAGACTACGATCACATTTGGATGCCATTAAAGGAACACATGAATATGATCAGGAATGATAGGGAAATATATCTAAAACATACTGTCATCGACCTAGAAACACTTAATGAACCCTCATCGACAGATTTCCCCGTGCTAGGAAATTATTCCTGTTACTCCGATTTAGGGAATTTCTCCCCCCTCTCATCTGATGTTCCTCTTACTCAAAACTCCGAAATAAGTTTTCAATAAAAATTTCCAACAACGGCAGAGGAAACCCTCTTCTTCCAGGAACCGGTGTTAGAAACCATAGAACAAATAGGAGGAAAGGAGGAAAGTGGTAGAAAAAAGGAAGCTGATTGTTTTTTCTAGCAAATTTGGACCTTATACTTTGATGGATCTAAATCGCAAGAAGGGTCAGGCAGGGTGCATCCTCATTGATCCAAAAGGTAAAACAAAATTCCTATCCCGTAGGCTAGAATTGGAATGCACGAACAACACCGCTGAGTATGAAGCTCTAGTACAAGGGTTAAAGAAAGCCATAGACTTAAACGTTAAAGAATTGAAGGTTTTTGGAGATTCTGAAATCATTGTTAGACAAGTAAGGAACACTATACATTGAAACTCTCCCCACCTGAGGAATTACCAATAGAAAGTGCACAGACTAATGGAACATTTTGAAGCCTTCAACATTATAGCAATCCCTAGAACAAAGAACACTCTTGTTGATTATCTCGTCATCCCTGCCTCAAGGTTATTCCCTCTAGAAGACTACGAAGCTTCCTGGTTCACTTTGGAGCTACTCTACAAACCATTGTTGCCCAACAATATTTATAATTTGAAGGTCTTTGAAGAAGATAAACAGATCATAAATATTTTGACCAATCAGGATAATTTTAAATACTTGGCTATTGACGATGAAGTATTTCAGTGGAAATTAGCAGAAACCGATCCTCATATAGATCAACCGATTGACAAACCAAGGTCTCACACGATACCAAGGGAAGTGGCCAATTTAGAAAACCTTTTTTAATTAAGGGAAATATTCAAAGGGTCAACGAACACAAAGACAGGGAGTTCATGTCCCATGTATGAAACTATAAATCTAGGAACCTTGGAAAACCCCAAGAATATAAATCTCGGCAAGACAATGTCTAAAGAAGAAAGGAAATCCTATCTCAAACTTTTCAGACAATATCAAGATGTCTTTGCATGGTCCTATCGAGATCTAAAAACTTATGATACACGTATCATTCAACACACAATCCCATTAAAGCCCAGAGTGAAACCCTTCCAACAAAATCTCTAGAGGTACCACCCATCCCTGGAGCCTCTCATGTGTCAGGAGCTAAACAAGTTACTATATGCTAAGATTATCTTCCAGTTTAGACACTTTGCATGGGTAGAAATTTTGGTTCCTTTGAGGAAAAATTCTGGGGAGATCCGCCTGTGTGTAGATTTCAGAAACCTCAATAGAGCTTCAGAAAAGGACAACTACCTAGTCCCACCAATGGAACAACTATTGATGACCGTGTGAAGCTATGATATTTTCTCCCTACTGGACAGTTTTTCAGGTTACAACCAAGTTCTAGTTTCAGAGGAAGACCATTTGAAGACTACCTTTCAAACCAAGTGGGGAACCTTTGCTTATAAACACATTTCCTTTGGGTTAATAAATGAAGGGGAAACCTTCCAGAGGACCATGGACGTAGCGTTTCGGGGATTAATCAACAAATGTGTAGTAGTATATTGGGATGGTGTGACTGTGTATTCAAAGAACATAGAAGATCACATCCAACACTTAACCCATATTTTTGAAAGGTGGGAAATAAGGTATATCCTTAAACCCTAAGAAAACTATCTTAGGTGTCGAGGAAGGTAAATTACTAGGTCATATTATATCTCATGCAAGAATTCACATAGATCCAGAACGGATTAGGGCTATATCCCAGCTTCCATTACCCCACAACAAAAAGGCTATGTAATCTTTCTTTGGGAAAAACAATTTTGTAATTAAATTCACCCCTGATTTTGCTGAAACTATCAAACCCTTACAAAACATGATCTACAAAGATGTTGAATTTAAGTGGGATGATGAACAAAAAAGTTCTTTCAACAATATTAAGGCTACAATAGCTCAAGCACCGGTGTAGCAAAGTCTCGAATTTAGCAAAGATTTCTTCCTCTACACTTTTTCCTTTGACCAATTTTTAGATGCAATATTGACTCAGAAGGATGATGACAACAACAAGGCCACGGTCTCATTTATGAGCATTAATCTCCAAGGGGGTGAACTAAATTACCCTGCTATAGACAAGAAATCTTATGAAGTATACAATGCAGTGAAACACTTAAGATATTACATCCTAAAGAACCATACCAAAGTCATCATGCCTCACCCTACAGTCTGATCCCTATTCACTTAACATGAGATGGGAGAAAGAAGAGGAAACTGTATGGAAGTAGTCCAATAATTTGATGTAGATATAAAACCTACTAAACTGGTTAAGGGACAAGGATTATGAAAAATGACAGTTGAAGCCCAGGACCAAGTAAATGAAGACCCCAGATGGGAGAATGAATTGACATTATGGTGTGGATATAATTCATACGTCTCCCCAGGGAAAGAGTCTTGGTATGAGAAACTGACTTATCTTCTGCATCATGGGACTTGCCAAGAAAACCTAAATCCTAGGGAAAGGAGAGCCCTCAGGTTAAAATCAACACAATATCGCCTCATAAATTCGGTACTCTTCTGTGCTAATTATGATGGGGTACTTTTAAGATGTATCAGACGTGAAGATGCATACAAGGTTCTGAAGGAGCTCCATGATGGTCCTGTAGGTGGACATTTCGCAGGAAACACCACTGCTCACAAAATACTGAGAGTTGGCTATTATTGGCCTACTCTGTTTAGGGATGCTCACACATACGCTAGAAATTGTAAAACTTTTCAAATAAGCACGGGGAGGGAAAAGAGAGCAGTTGTCCCACTCCAACATGTGGTCATTTCCAGGCCATTCGAGCAATGGGGGTTAGATATTATAGGAGAAATTACATCGATTTCTTCAAAACAACATAGATACATATTGACTGCCACAGACTATTTCACAAAATGGGTAGATGCCATCCCTCTGACTCATGTAAACGAAAAGGTGGTGATCCAATTCATAGAACAAAAACTGATATGATGTTTGGTATGCCTTTTGTCCTTGTTTTTGATAATGTCGCTTACTTTTCTTCCACCCTATAAATAGAGTTTGCTCTAGACAGAGTAATCATAATCAGATACTCTGCAAACTACTATCCACAGGGGAACGAAGTGGCAGAATCAACCAATAAGAACCTAGTGAGGATATTAAAGAAAACAATTGTAGACAACCAGAGGAACTTGAATATTTCACTTCATAATGCTTTATGGGCTGATAGAATAACACCCAAGGAAGCTATAGGGAATTCCCCATACTTTTTGGTATACGGATAGGAATCCATTCTCTCGAACGGGTTATATATTCCATCTCTTTATCTTGCTCAGGATTCTAGAGGACAACCCTCATCAATTATACAACAAATAATTGATACCATCCTCATGTTGGAAGAAGAGAGGGAGAAAGAAAAATTGAAGTTGATAGCTCATCAATAGATAGTCAAAAGGTGGTTTGATAAGCATAAGGCCAAAGAGAATAATTTTGAAGTAGGAGACTTAGTCCTAAAATGGGAAAGAACAAATGAGTTAAAGGGAAAACATTCAAAGTTTTAGAATCTATGGCTCGGACCCTTTCAGGTAGCTGGAAAAATTGGGATAGGCATGTATTAGTTGCAAAATCTAAGGGGGGGACCTGACACCTTCCTGGTGAATGGCCAAGCCCTAAAACAATATTTTCATTAAAAAAAAAATGTGTGTGTGTGTTTTCATGATGTTTTTTTTTTAGGTAGGCTGATTGCGGAGTGCATTTTTTTTTTTTTTCTTGCTATAGCATTGTTTCACTTTTTAATATATTTTTTAGCAAGACATTGGTTGACCTCAATTCATGCAATATGATGAACTCCATTCTTGACTCATCACTTACGTACAACATAAGAAGCACTGGGAGACCTGCAGTTGTTTTAAATGAGTTCTCTATCTAATATGTGTAGATGAATAAGCTTGGAAAAGTGATGAAGTGTCTGCCTAGTGGTCTGGTAAAACCTTAAGGGAAAGGTGGTAAGATGGAAAGGACTACATGTACCTCAAGACAAAGCTAGCAAAAAATTCACCTTAACCATCTCATTTTGCAAATAACATATGTCCTCCTCTCCCACTTGTGCAGGGCATTCTGTCGAAATAAGATAGATTATATCAAATGAGTGCAAAGTAGGAGAGGGTATGTAGATAACTCTGTCGGGGCTATGGATGCTTGCTGGCAGCGGAGCAAGGTCTGTGACGTCGGGGTGACTATGTCGGGGATATGGATGCTCACTGGCAGCGACGCAACACCATAGAAAGTAAACGATGATAACTAAAAGGCTTGGTGCCAGTGTGTGGTTTACTTGACTCTTGTCAAAGAGGGTGCGAGTCAGGGTTACATGAAACGAAGGAGGAATAAAGGTTGAAAACCCACAGGCAGACTCAGATGCATCAACCAAGGAATTTCAAATGCAAGGATAAAAGAGGTTCTGATAAAAAACTAGTTAACTTCTTAACTAGATTTTGAATCAGCTGAGCCTGAGGTAGGAACAAAGATTTTACTTTCGCCCAGTAAGTCACCATTTGTTGAGCACTCAACACACCCCAAAAATCCTTTATCAATTTTTTTACTTTTTGGGTACCACTTGATCTTCTGCACTATCTGATTCGATTTAATTTTGGTAAATGTTTTTTCTTTTCTTATTTTCATGACTCTCATCACCTATTCAGGTTTGCTTGAACTTATGAAACCCCATGGATAAAAGGACCTTGACACCTAAATAAAGAATCGACAACCAAACACTTCACCCAACGCGCTTAGGTTCGACATCGGAAGGAATTCAGAGAATAAAAATGAACTACTTAGAAAACCACAGTTGTCGAGCGCTGATCTCCATCGACATCGACAGAAGGAATTTTTGGTTTGCGCTAAGTTTTTCTCATAAAGATATCGCCAATAGCCGATTCCCCTTCGGCATCGGTAAAATATGGGGAGGACAGACGTTAACGAAGAACGAAAAGATATCACCAATAGCCGATGCCCTACGCGCTTTATCGGAATCGGGGAAAACCTAGAAGGATCACAACAAACATGTTGACCATGATAAAAGTTATCCCCGATCGCCGATCCCCGATGCATTTTTGACATCGAGACTTTTTCAAGGAAGCCGATCCAAAAGTGCTTTGATAGGTTTATTGTTGATTGCCGATCCTGGACACTTTTTCGGCATCAACAAGATAAGGTTTGTTTTATAACGAATAACTTAAGGAGAGTCACGACTCTGATTAATACAATTGAATTAAGTCAGTTGTATCCAACGCCACATTTCTTTACCAGGTAGGAGGGTCATACGGTCTAGTTTTATCCTGAGTCATTCTTGGTTCCCTATGTCTGAATCACACCTACGAGTCAACATCGCCACGTCAGCATTGTATGGTTATATCGATCGGATTCAAAGACTTTCACAAGATGATATCAACGAAAATGTTCGTAGCACAACCCTGATCCTCGATCCACCCACTGACGGAGCGATACAATGGGACGTTTTAGCATTAGATACGATCAGATTTTGAGAATTTAAGGAGATAATTAATACCTGATACTACATTAGTTGCTACCTTGTGCACCAATCAAAACAATCGTTTAAAATCACAGATAGACCACATCACCACTCGTGCCTCCTTTGTCGATGAATTTAAGTTCTAGATATTCAGCGACAAATTTATTGAATTTTCACTCATAACCCGAATTGAATGGCTGATGCGTCATGGTAAGATATTTCCTGTTTAAAATCTCTTGAACTGTTGTGAAAAAAATCATTTTGTGCGCAAGATAATTCTAGAGCATCTAAAGGAGCTAGACGATCAACTCAAAGGCTATATCGATCCCATGATTATCAAAATAACCAGGTTTTAGCAAGATTAATAGGTATGTATCCAGGTCTGTAAATTCGTTGGCTATAATTTATATGTTATTATCTAGTTTTTGCATAGTCTCTGAAATTTTGCTTAAGTTGCAGGAACAATGCCGCTGAGAAAGCCAACCACTAGCCCCTCGCTGAGAGCACCAAAGCTAAAATAACCAGAGACAGGTGAAGGCTCTTCGCCAGGGATCGTGAGGCAATTGGAATACGTCCCTAGGTTGGAGCCTATCGCCAAGAAAAAAACGAAGAAGGTTTTCATCCAACTTCTGAACTTTGGCGATACAGAGGCAAGCATCAGGTCCAAGATGGAGCTCCCACAGTGGGGAGATATATTTAACAGGATCGACTGAGAAGAATACCCAGAATATGTCCCACATAGTGATTCAAACATGAGGGCACTCGACGACCAGGTGTTCTCGAACATCCGATGGTCGTATCTACACATGGTGGCAAGTATAACCCCCATATTTCCCTGCATACAGATCCTGAAGTGGCTCATCAAACACACACACACAAATCAATGTTTAATCAATGATGACAATGGTAGGTGTGTCATAGTTTTCTCCCTATAGAAGTTCAAAAATATTACAAACTCAGAGACCTAGAGGAGCGACTAAACACAGACTTCATGGTGAAGTTCTACAAAATCCACGACACCAGCCAGGTGATGGCCTCATGGTGGAGGGAGGACAAGAATTTTACCAACTGGAGCATTGGTTGGTATGGGACAATTAACTTGAGGGAGCCATACGTCTATTTGATGGCTCTCATCTATCGGTTATACAGAGAGAAATATTGCTCCAACTTTTCAGAGGCATAGATGCCTTTGGCATACACAATTGCGATTGTCGGGTGCAACTTCAATTGAGGAGCAATAATCTCCAAGCAACTAAGCATCTCCGTGAAGCAGGCTCAGATGACGAAGGAAGGGAAAGCACCAACTTTTTACATGGCTTCATACCTTCTCGATGTCATGTGCACTAGGAACATCTTCGTCGACATGAATCTAAGATAGCATGTTGCAAAGCTCCTGGTCCACATCTACTTCAATGTGCTATGGGAAAACAGGTATAAGAAATATTACTCCATCATCTGCGATGAATTCATTGCGCAAAGTTATTTTATTCTTTTAAAGAAGGAATGCCCAAGGATATCGACAACAACCAAGAAAATGATATCCAAGGTAGGCCATTGGTATTTGGACGAGTGTGCCACCTACATCAGGGTGTTCGGGGACATCGAAGCAACACATGTCCTAATAGCTCATGTCCCAGAACAGATCGTCATAGGAGAAATATGTTATCAGACCATCTTGTAAGGCTACAATGCCACCCTGGTCAAAGACAAGAAATGAACTTTCATACCTTATGGTTTCCATGTAGGGTTCTATTTGGTAAAGGATACCGCTTAAGCCAAACAAGAAGGGTTGAGCCAACTCGAATTTAGATTCTTGACAGGTCGATTCCACAAGCATGATCCAAAGGGCTTGGTCCTGATACATGCTTCACAGGTTTTGTCCAACTGGTCGTATTCTCACGACAATTTCGAAGACGAAGTCTTCACAGAGAATGCCCAGGATTGGGACTAGGTGCTACAAAGGATGGTCGACCTAAAAATGACCAAGTTTAAGGCCATGAGGATGGATGAACATGCAGTAAAAATGGAGCAGTTGGCTCAAGAGGCCCTCAAAGGTAGGGAGGAAATCAGAGCGACAGAGGCAACATAGGTGCAGAACAGGGGATTTTCTATGACACTGAAGGCACAGGGAAGGGGATTGCTCATAATGGAACAAGCACAAAGAGTAATTGATCAACTACAGAATGACCCAAAACTTGTAGAAATGACAAGGGTCCTTGTCGACAACCCAAGAAAAAGTCAGGTAGGTCCAAATGACCCAGAGCCAATACAAATTGAAGAGATCACTGGGTTAGATAACCCTGAAGTTTCAACACCACATGCCAGATCACTAGGGGACGTTTCAGCTCAGCCAAAGATAGCAAGGACATTAGGGAGAGAAACTTCACCAAACCCCTTACATGACTTAATAACGATCTATGATGATGAGAATATTTCGAAGGTTTCCTTGGTAACTCCAGTATAGATCACAGAGGAAAAGGAACCCGGGAAAACATCTCCCCCAGCTCTCGATGCTCAAATTCAAAGACTTCCACAGAGTGACCAGGAGGTTGAAAGTGTCTTAGACACTGAGCTACTCGATGCTCGAGAGACCCAAGTGGACATCCTGAAGGATGAGCTAGGGTCGGGAAAACAAGAAGAAGAAATTCCATAGCAGGAAACCAACATCTCAACGACCGATTATCAAGTAAGTATTGAGCCTGCCCTTGATGAATCAATTTTGGCCAATACTTTACCTCTCGATGAGAAACAACTAGAGGGCGAACTTTTGGAACACATAGAAGAGGTTCAAGAACCCAACCTTGAATAGATTTACACCATCGGGAGCCTGGGAAACATGCTTACTTGGGGAGAGCAACAAATCCCCGAACCTGTGGATGAGGTTGCCGATATACAAGCCATCGCCTACGATCGAAAGAGGAAATCCATCATGAAGAGAACCACCAATAAGAGGAGGCTTACTCTGGACAACTCCATCCTCGTCATCACAAAGGAAAAATTGATTAACACAGAGCATGCAAAGATGTCCGAGCTTATCATCACAGGGATGGAAATCACAGATGCCACCCTGGATAAAGCGAGGAAGGATGAAGAGGAGTTGGCCACTGCACTAAAGGATTTGGAGAATCTACGCCATTTGGTGAAATATTATCAGTACTCCACACAGGCCACTGTGTTCTTGATAAGTGAAATTCAGGATGCCTACAGTAAATTTATGAATGAGCGACACCTTTTCACTACAGTGATAATCGATTTCCAAGAAGACACCCTCACAATGCTGACGATGTGCAAGAATAATGAAAGATGGTATTAGAAATCACACCAAGCAGTGGAAAGGATCGATTACATCAGTGCAGTTCAACAGGGATGAGACACCGAAGAGAATGACATTCGAGTACTAAGGGATAGCAACATTGACCACATAAAGAATTCAGTTGAATATTGAGTGAAAATGGCCCAAGAACCTCATCAGGAAATCCAAGATAAATGGGCCGAGTGTGAAAAGAGTTGGACCAAGATCAATTAGGTGATGAGATACATCGGCCTTCCAGAATTTGGCACACCTGATGACTTTGTCAACTTGCATGACATAGTCAAACTACATGTCGAACAAGACTCATCATGGACTGTGGAGATAGAAAAGGTGGTGAACATGGATCCAGGTCAAGTACAACAGTTCATGGAGCACCCGATCAAGGCTCAGACAGTGTTACAACAGTTAAGTGCTAGAGTAGTCAAGTATCGAGCACGTGCAATGGAGATAAAGGAGATCCTTTTAGCCCCGATGGACCAACATCGATTCATGTATGTCAACACATGCGAGGATCTCTTCTTCAAATGGTCGGAGTATGAGAAGAGTCATCCACTCAAGTGAAACCATTTGATGACTCTTAGAAGAATGAGAGATGAAAGCGCTATGTGGCAATGTTTTGTTTTACTTAGATTTCACTTTTGATAATTATTTTTAGTTAATAATATGTTATAAATAAGAGGATCGACATGTTAGAAGAGGTTGATGGTTTTTGCAAAGAGCCTCATTTTTGGAGTTGTAAATAACTATTTCTGAGCTACCTTAATTGAGAAGTCATGTTTAGGACCAAAGACAAGTTTATGTTCATTTTTCATCAAAAGCGTGTGTGATTGGATCTGAAGAAGAATTATTTATGATTTTATCTCATGAATGGATGTTGTAATGAGTAAGAACCTCTGAATTTGTTGATAAGTTATCTGATTCAATATTTTTATAGTTTTTGTCTCTAATGATGAAAAGTAAATCATTGTGTTAATGTGTGATCAATGATTAGAGCTAAGGAAACTATTTTTCTTGTCATCGTTTATTACATGTATATTTTCTTCTGATAATTGTATCTCAGTCAATGAATGGAACACCAGTAGGTTAACATATTAGTACTAGGATTTTCATAGGACTAAGAATCATTATCTGCATGCTTGGGCACAAGGGTTATCCCAAGATCAACCTTCTTTAGTAGTTAAGCATTTCCCTTTGTTACCTAGCTAGTTTATACCAACATTTATCTTGTATCGGTCCCACCTATAAGAGAAACTACAAAAAGAGAACATTCAAACTGAAGGAGGAGATTTCACAAGAAGACATCCTGTCAATCATTACGTAAAAACATCGATTAATTGGTCAGATCATAAGATCTGGAGAACCATTCCACCATTAAATGCTACATAGCCTAATTGGGCCTCGATGGTGGGTTTGGTTCCTACTGTCAAGTTAAATGGATTTATGACCCCTCAACAAAATCTTCAACAGTAGAACAACCAAAATAATTGAGTGATGATTATCTCAGAAAATTTTCAATCCTATTTTAATATATAAAAATGAATAGGATCATCGAAAACATCATGGTTTGATGATATAAATCTATGCAGGATCTGACATAGTTTATTGCAGGTCTTTATCTGCCCAAACCTGTTGTGAATAGTGTAGGTTATGTATTGGTCTTAGAATGGTTAAAAGTGGAAAATCCTGTTGTGAGTGGGAAATCCCTCTATGGACTAGCACTTAGGGTTTTATCATGCATGCAGAAAAGACCTTAAGATTCCTACTTTTTACTGTCATCCCGAACCTAATCCCCATTATTCTTAAGAAAATACGTAGTTAAGAAGATCAAGTGAACATACCTTATTTCTGGCGTTTGATATCGATCCCTCTTCACGCTTGGTTTCTCTTTGACTGCAACTCTCCTCCCAAGGATGACCTGCATTCACAAAACACAAACAAGGAACTCCACACGCATTTGATCTACAGATTAATGGGTTAGAGATTTAATCAACGTGTACACAATAAACAATGAAAACCTCATATGGTGGGATGGGAAAA
The DNA here is from genome assembly GCA_009831015.1 of Picea engelmannii. Taxonomy (NCBI): domain Eukaryota; kingdom Viridiplantae; phylum Streptophyta; class Pinopsida; order Pinales; family Pinaceae; genus Picea; species Picea engelmannii. The sequence goes on along the minus strand of ML798527.1, from coordinate 76,870 downwards.
GTACTTCTTTATTATTAACTTCACTAAAGAAACTTACAATGATGAAGCCGACCACTGCTCCATGAACCTGGTCCTGGGCTCCTCTTCAACTGTCCTCCAACTGCTTTGCTCTATACTTCTCTTTGCACAAGGATGACTAAAGGTTGTGACAATGGGAATGCTCAATTGGGTGTAGTCTCTTTACTATGATTTTCCTCCTTTCAAATGGGACCCCTACCCCTTCTTTTATAAGCTAGAAAGGGCTAGGTATTTGGTCGAATGACCAGCCATGCATGGCCAAAATGTTTAGTTCACTTGCCCAGAACTGTGTGTTCCGTCAACAACTTTCCATTTTTCGTGCTTTTGTAGGCACATGCAGGTTATATTGGAGTAGTTAGCGTGTACACACATGTAGTAATGGAGTAGGGCGAATGGGACTTTATAAAGAGGGTTTTTAAGAAGAGTTGTTCAGTAGTGTTTCGGAAAATAAGGAGTCTGAGATGGCTTGATTCCAGGTAAGTATGTCTGGTGCAATTTAGGGTTATAACAGATGCCCCCTAATGTGTGAGGTTAGAAGAGAATATGATGGCCGAAATACATTATCAGTCTTCACCAACGTTCCAAACAAGTGAGCCCAACGACCAGAAATCGGGAGGTGCCATCTGCAAAATAACAATTGTCTCACCGAGGCGGGAATACCCATGCTCGAGATGAAATAAAATCATGGATACCAATCAAATACACTGTAGATCCATGTCATATAACTATATAAAGTGTAGCCACGAGAAATACACAACGGATCTACATCTCAAAATAAAAAAGATATACATGTATAGTATCCATCTTCTAGAAGCTGATAAGGCCTGATGGTTGTAGATGAGGTCTTCAGAGCTCGAGTAACAACTTCAAAATCTTCAAAATTCGGGTAGGAGTGTAATATGAGTGTACAACTTCACTACCCGGAGGTCTTCGACGGCTCGTCAGTCATGGACTAGAGAATCTTGATGATCAGACTGAAAGCTTCATTGATTTCGAACAAAGACCTGATTGGACTTTTGGGATGGTTGGGCATGAGGGAAAGAGACAAACTGTAGAGAGGCCGACTCAGGCTTGGAAAAAATTCCCTTGGCCAATAGCACGACAAATGATGAGACTCAGGCAACATGGCATTAACATAATTTCACGAGGTAGGAAACAATGCAATCTATCCATATGTTTGGAAGAATAACCAAACGAAGGAGAACACAACTCAATGTAGCGGGAACAATTTCCTAAGGTCATATTAAATCCCAGGGCTTGACGAGCAAACGGAAGGATGTGATTTATCCAAGGGAAGCTCTTTGTGCTGCCAATACAAAGAAAATACTTTTCCCCTCCTCTTTTTGGGGTATACTTGATTTGTTTTTTTTTTTTGTCTTCTTTCAATAAGTTTGGAAAAAGAATAAAAGAATGTTACGTTACAAAGGAGGAATGAGTGTCGAAAACATACGAGTTTGAGGTGCAAGGACAAGACTGATGTTCAAAGCAACGACACTCAGGAAAAATCCCTCCTGGGGCCAAAGGTGTCAAGATGCAGAGGCAAAGTGCTACAGGGCTTGCGTATAAGGCATGCTTCAGATGGTTCAGTTGAGAGAAACATGGAGCCGACATTTAGACTAAAGACGCAGGTATGAAAATGTGGTTAACAAAACACACAATGGTAACGTCCTTCGATGTAATTTTTACGAGCCCAAAGAAGGTAAGCTTTGGGGTTTTTCATATTTAGAGAGTCTAAAAAAACGTAAAAGGAGACTCTGCTGGGGTACCTTTTTCGAATATAGTCTAGTTGGTTCGAAAAAAGGGGTAAACTACCACTGACCATACATCTATTAAAAACCATTTTAACGAGTGTGATAGAGACAAGATCACTGACGATTTTTTCATTTTTAAGGAGTCTGAAAAAAGCTTAACTATGGATTCCGTCAGGAATGTTCTTTTGGACCATTTTAACGAGCGCGAAAGAATAAGGTCACTTAGTGATGTTTTCAATTTTAGGGAGTCTGAAAAGAGCTTAACTATGGAATCTGTGGGGGTTCCTTTTTCGTAAATTTAGTCCCTCATGCCCGAAAAAGGGTCAAAATTATACCTGAGGGTACTCTTATAGAGATCTGAGGCCTCTAGAGTATACCTTTCTTCATACAGTTGACCATCCAGACTGAAAAAGGGGTAAACTATCGCCAGATAGACGTGACTTCAAATTTCAGTTTAACGAGTGTGAAAGGACACAAGATCGCTCGACAATGTTTTCATGTTTAGAGGGTCTGAAAAGGGCTTAAAAGAAGACCCGTGGGGGCTACAACTCATGTATGAAACTGGTTCAGGTAGAGCCCACTGTTAGGGTCAGACCAAGAGTCTCTTCGATAGTCAACTTGGGAAGTCTCCCAAAAGGGAAGAAAACACAAACCATGGTGTAAGTCCTCCTTTGGTATAGAAACCATAGTCATGGCTTCAAGGATAGTCTCATCTAAAGGCAATTCAAAATCCGAGAAATCACACAAACGAGGGTTGACAGTCCCAAAGGGTGAAGTAAACTGACCATACTACATATGATGATGGAGGTTCTAACCAGGACTAACAAAGTCTATCAGTGAAGAATCACGATCACGAGGGATTGAGGATATACTAATATCGAGATCAAACTCAGAAGGATACTCAAGCCCACTTGGAACAAGAGGGGGAAGCAATGGATCCCATGCCCCCATTGGATACACCAATGGATCAATTGTTGATTCCAAATCTTGAGAAGGAAACATTATTTCACAGGTTCCTGCTCATAAGCAATTGAACACCGAGGATAAGATGCCACATAATTAACCTGTGGTGGGGTGGAGTCTACACGAACACTAGGAACATATAAAGGGGTAGACTAAACTAACGCTGAATTAGGATGGTCATTATCAGATGCCAGCTGGTCAATAGTGAAAATTCTTTCTTTGTGAGGGAAGTGCATCACCCGAAAGAGCATAGATACCATAGCATTCATAGAATATACATAATCACGCCCGAGAAGCATATTGAAATCTAACAGGCCTTGCACCACTATAACATCGACACGGAAAATCTTCCCACCTAACGAGATAGGAAACTATGGAAGAACCCCCAAATATTCACTAGGACGTCTGTCAAAAGCCAACAACTCATGTGAAGCAGACACAAGCTTGGGAGAACCCAAGACTCTACAAACCGAAGAGGATAAAATACTTGTAGAGGCTCCTTCATCCACAATACATCGATAAATGTTTGTTGAATTAACTTCAACCCTTATTTGAAAGGGTGCAGAGGAAGGAAGACAAGGCTCAACAAGGTCATTCCAATCAAAGGAAACCATCCTAGGGATTGGAGGGGGTGTGCTCGGAGCGAGTGGAATGCCCCCTTGTTCTGAAAATACTGAACCGGAAATGATAAAAACATAGTCAGTAGACAAGTCACTCCCCAAAAGAAGAGTGGGATCATCCGATGATTACATTGGAATGACCACTTTTGCAACCAATGGTTGAATAGGTTGCGAGACTACATGGTCTAAAGGCACCTCACCCCCCAAAATAGGAGTGGGATCAGCCGATGATTGCATCGGCATGACCACTTTTGCAATCCATGGCTGAATAGGCTACGAGACTACATCGTATAAAGGTACCTCACCCCCCAAAAGAGGAGTGGGATCAGTCGATGACTGCATCAACATGACCACTTTTGCAACCAATGGTTGAATAAATTGTGAGACTACATGGTCTAAAGGCACCTCACCTCCCAAAGTAGGAGTGGGATCAGCCAATGACTGCATCAGCATGAACACTTTCTCAACCAATGGATGAATAGGCTGAGGGAATACAAGGTCTAAAGGCACCTCACCCCCCAAACGAGGAGTGTGATCAACCAATGACTGCATCAGCGTGACCACTTTCTCAACCACTGGTTGAATAGACTGCGAGGAAACCTCAAAAGACTTAGAATCAGAAGAGCTTGCAGACATGGACCACAATATTTTTACCTCTGGAATGCCAGGGCACAAATGAGTAAGGCGATATCCCTTACAAATATTACAAGGGAAATTAGGCTTACGTCCTATCCGTCTAGGTTTCTCAACATAATTAATTCCCCCAACATGACTAGTAGTGGTTGGTTGCACATCTCCAACATGACTTACAGAGGTTAGTGATGGGTTGATAACATGACTTGCAGAGGCTATAGACCTATTGCCAATATGACTAGCAGGGATTGGACTTTTCCCCTAGCATGACTTGCAGAGGGTAGGTTCACATCTCCAACATGACTTGCAGAGGTTTGTGATGGGTCGATAACATGACTCACAGAGGCTACAGACCTATTGCTAGTATGACTAGCAGTGAATGGACTTTTTCCCCCATCATGACTTGTAGAGGGTGGGTGCTTGCCCCCAACATGACTTGCATAGGCTAGGTGTTGGTCTTCAATGTGAATTGCAGAGGTTTTCGACCTATCTCCAACATTACTCGCAAAGGTTGGTGATTTCTTCTTCCTATTCTTCCACTTTCTACTTCATTTAGACTTCCAGTTACTAGTAACTGTACTTTCACTAGAGGTGGGAGAAGGAGGAGGAGAACAATTTTCTGATGAAGGAACATCAACATTATGCCCATGAAATAAAGTGCTTAACTGGTAAGCGTCAAGAGCATTTTGGATATTTGGAATGGCACCCAACCAAACCGGTAATCCCACATTCAAACCAGGAATGTACAAAGTGGCCATCAAAGGGACACCAACGTTTCCGAAGAAGGGAAAAGCACAAGAATCCCCTTGTGAAGGGGCTCCTTGGTTAGTATCGCTGGGAAATTTATCCATGAAGATCTTATGCAGATGTTCTCCCCGTGCGAGATCGTTCAAATTCGTAAAAGTCTCACACATTGACTCTGAAGAACCAGTGTTATCAAAACAACACCTATAAAGAGGCGACTCCACGCTTCTAAGTGGAAGACTGAAAAGTCCTCTCAACCAGTGGAGTGGGCGGTATACCACCCTAGGTCAGAGACCCAAATCCACAATTGACTAACTCACTATGGAAAACTAGGGAGCACAGAGCACACACTAAAAGTTCCTAAAGGAAAATCAAGCAAATGACTAACTAGTTGGAAGAATAGTTACACCAACCAACACTAGAGCAACTTACTGGTGCAAGTGCAACTCGAATTCGAAAG
>ML798527.1:60577-70728 GCA_009831015.1 Picea engelmannii | reverse complement strand
CTCTTTTAAATTCTTTAACCAACTTTTCAAAATAATTTTTTCTAAGATCTTTGAACAACAAAATCAAAACAACATTTCAATCGACTACGAGCTACTTATCGTCTAAGTAAATCGTCAAGAACTTATGAAAGCAAAGACTTTTCTTGGTTACTAATGCAAACCGACAACGATTTAACCAAACAAAGAAATAAAAGATTTTTTTTTATTTGAATGCTCACAAAGCAAAAGGAAAAATATCAACAAGTAAAGACCACAAAAACTTCTGGCCTAAGCGCAGATCACAAAAGTCACTCTAAAAATGACACACAAGCAGATTAAAAATGACTCTCACACTTGTCTAAAAACCCTATGAAARGAAAAAATTGAGGAAACTTCTTAATGAAAAAGGAATCTAATGCTGTGATCGAACCTAAGCTACTGACTGTTATGACAGAGACCAAAAAACCTGAGAGGGATAAACTATTGACAAAGAAAAGGATGATTTCCTCTCCTTAAACAAATTTTTTTTCAACAAGCACGTTGCTGACAGTTCAACAACCAGCGTGTGCATGCGAGCTGTGTAAAGTCAGGGTGCGTGTACATGCGTGCAGACCTTATGCAGGCCGCGTGTACTTCTAAAACTCTCAAAAATGAAAAGACAAACAATCAGGCACTGGTAGAGACTACTGGTATTGAGGACCAGAATCTCTTGAAGACTCAGAAACTCACTTGGACAGAAAAAAGAAAACAATTCAAAGAAAATTTCATAGAACAAACCAATCTGAGGTGGACAAGCTATAAACTACAAACAACAAAGACTAGAATGAGTTCCAAAAAACCCCTGAGAAGGATTACTTCTGACAGGGGAGAGGATGACTGCCTCCCTAAAAGAAATTTTCTAAAATCATACACGCGACTGACACTTCCTCAACTAGCGTGTACATGTGGGTTGTGTGAAGGTAGGGCATGTGTACACACGTGCAGACCTTATACAGGCCATGTGTACCTCTGTGGGTCCCGTAAAAAAAAAATATAGTCAAGAAAAGAAATAAAGATAACTGGTATGGAAGACCAGAATCTCTGTTAGCTCAGGCTTTTGCAGAAACTTTAAAAACAAGGAATGAAACCAGTTTTTAAAAATACCCAAGAAAAAATATTCCCAGAAACCCTAGAGTTCCCCAGTATGGTCGCCAATTCTGTTGTGAGTGGGAAATCCCTCTATGGAATAACACTTAGGGTTTTATCATGCATGCGGAAAAGACCTAAAGATTCCTACTTTTTACCGTCATCCCAGACCTAATCCCCATTATTCTTAAGCAAATACGTAGTTAAGAAGATCAAGTGAACACACCTTATTTCCGGCATTTGATATCGATCCCTCTTCACGCTTGGTCGCTCTTTGACTGCAACTCTCCTCCCAAGGATGACCTGCATTCACAAAAGAAAAACAAAGAACTCCACATGCATTTGATCTACAGATTAATGGGTTAAAGATTTAATCAATGTGTACGGAATAAACAATGAAAACCTCATATGGTGGGACGGGAAAAATACTTCTTTATTATTAACTTCACTAAAGCAACTTACAATGATGAAGCTGACCACTGCTCCACAAACCTGGTCCTGGGCTCCTCTTCAACTGTCCTCCAACTACTTTTCTCTATACTTCTCTTTGCACAAGGATGGCTAAAGGTTGGGACAAGGGGAATGCTCAATTGGGTATAATCTCTTTACTATGATTTTCCTCCTTTCAAATGGGACCCATACCCCTTCTTTTATAGGCCAGAAAGGGCTAGGTATTTGGTCGAATGATCGGCCATGCATGGTCGAAAGGTTTAGTTCACTTTCCCAAAACTGTGTGTTTCGTCAACAACTTTCCATTTTTCATGCTTTTGTAGGTACATGCGGGTTGTATTGGAGTAGCTAGAGTGTACACGCATGCAACAATGGCGTAGGGTGCGTGGGACTTTATAAAGAGGGTTTTTAAGAAGAGTTGTTCAGTAGTGTTTGGGCAAAGAAGGAGTCTGAGATGGCTTGATGCCAGGTAAGTATGTCTGGTGCAATTTAGGGTTATAAAAAAACCCTAAATGGAAGTTACCATGTGAGCAAGAAATGGAATGAATGGAAAATTTTGCAGCAGTGAGGTGATGATAGACTAAGTACACGTTTGAAAATGAACAGACTCGAAACTGAAATTTCAGAGACAGTGATTGTGACAGAGAAAATCTCAAATATGTATGGGTTGGTCAATGTGTGCCTGAGTTGGTTGGATAACTAGATGATTTCTAGTTGAATAGATGGCACTCTATTAGCAAGCCAAGTCATGTGGCAAAAAATGTATAAAGTCTATTGGATGAATTTAAGAGTAGTCTACAGTAAAGAAGCATCTTGTATAAAGATGGATACATCTGGCTAGAGAGAGATGAGAAGCAATGGATAGGTCGAAAGGTCGTTTGAAAAGTATAAGATTCAGTTGCTCAGTGTTCCAGTAGGACAACAATATCTGCAACGGAAGCAATAGGATGTATATAGTGGTATACATGGCATCCTGTAGAGATGATAGGGCGAGAGATCTTGTCAGGAAGAACAACCATTTTTAGAAACAAAGGGGAAGAGAAGTTAGAAGCAAATAAAGAAGAATGATAGGGGGAGAAACCCTTTGCCATTGATGTCAAAGGTGGAGAGTAACTTCATAGAAAAAAACATCATCACAGGGGGAGTTTGTATGAATTTAGAGTGTTTCCCTCAATGTCAAAGGGAGAGATTGTTGGAAATACTATCATTGATGTATTGTCATTGATGTCAACAGCCGATGATGCACATGAAGCTCAGAAGGGAAATCACATTGTAGAAAAGTGATCGAGATCGAAATCTCCACATGACAAACCAGGACCATTGGATACGCAAGCGCCAGATCAACGGCATGGATTGATTGCAGAGCATGAAGGGAGAATTAAAATACACGTTATTTACAATCCCACAATTAGTCTAGACCGTCAGATTTCATCGATTCAAATATCGACGATTATGGTTGATCCAACAACAATCACATAACTTCAATTGCGGAGTTTAGGCGACGAGATAAACCACGTGAAATTTAGGGATCCACAGTCCACACTGACCTTCGATGGTCACCCACCAATAGATCTAAGGTTGGAATTAGTTCCACTACCAACGAGCAGTTTCCATTGTGGAACCCGATGATAGTTTTAAATGTCGTGCTAGTTGGGACCCCTTGACGATCCAGGATTGTCAGATAGATTAAAGTGGAAGGATAGGATAAGAAAATACCAAGTTTGAATCCCCAGAGTTACGAACTCCCATCAACTGTCAGATCTGGAAAACCCCTCGACCATTTATCTATTCAGAGCGCACCGAGGTAGCAGTGGTCAACTTCGGCATTGACCACTTTGGCAGAAAAGGGTTGAGAACAAGTAAGATTACTTGAAGGCTAAATTCCCGAAGTGGACATGAGTCGTCCGATTTGAGGAACACTTCGGGAAGTATCCTGACCGTTGGATCAAGTTTAGTGGAAGGACAGGGTAAGCCACAAAGTGTCCCAAAGTAGACGCAAGCCATCTAATCTAAGGAACATTTCAGAAAATATACCGATCGTTGGATCAAGGAAAGTAGAAGGATAGTATAATCAAGAAAAAAGGCCTGAGATCCTGAATACCCAAATTACCGATAGTTGTTGGATTGAGTTAATCTTTTTTGGGTTAAATGAGGACCATCAGATCTAGACAATACATGATGGTTGTTGGATTAGAATAGTGGTCAACTTTGACACTGACCACTTCAGCAAACAAGGATTCATAACATATGAGTTCACCCGAAGGCCGAAGTTCCGAAATCACTCTCAGTCGTCGATTTTAGGGTTAGGACAACTGTTAGATCTAGAAGAAGAACATGTGCCACATGAGGAGATCCACATCAGCAAGGACATATGGTGTAATCAAATGATGAGAAGTGTAAAAGTGCAGTTGGCATTTCAGGTATACGTAATTCACGAATCTAAGTGACATATGGAAACCACTCAGTCAGTGCCATGTTAACACGTGACATCAACAATTTAGTCACTTCGGGAGTTTCACCACCAGAAAATACCCAAAGTCCCAAAGTTCCGAAATGAATGAGAACCGTTCATTGTGAAAATAAAATCCAACCGTCCGATCTACTTCGGAAAAATGAACTCCAGAATATTGAAGGACTGATAAGGAGAAATCACCCGTAGCACCAAAGGCCGAAGTCAATGCTAACCGTTGATCTACTTTGGGAGCGTTCTCAACCGATGATCAAGCATAGTGGAAGGATAGCATAGGTGGAGGTGTTAATCGACAACAAGCGGTCACCACCACTTTATGACTTATTCGATAGGTAATCACTCTGAGGAATTTCTACTCTAGAATTCAGGAGCCACGAATAGCTAAAGATTCAAAGTAAATGAGAACCATCAATATCATCGTGACATTCAAAAGTGATCGCTAATTTTGATAAGTGATCAAGAAATCACTTGGCTTAGTGCTTGGTCACCACCTGTGGTCGTATGGAATAAAGAAACAAAGGGCGAAAGAAGATGAAACACTTAAATTAATAAGCCCGTGGTCCTGTGCCTATGGTCATATGTAAATGGTTTGAAGGAAGCGCCTCTACAGAATTTGATTTCTGCAATATTTGCAGAGACATGAAATTAAGTTAAATGAAATTGATCCATACCTGTGATCGATTAACGAAAAGCATTTTTATTAAATTGAAAAGGCTTCTCGATAATATTTGAATAAAGAAAAACAAACGAGATTATTGTTAATGAAGAGGTGAGATGGTCCAAACAAAGGGACACAATGTTTCATAGCTCACACTAGTTGGAAGAGTATATAAACGAGAAAGAGTGGTGAGAAGAAAATGTCTCTATAGTCCATTTCAGAAGATCAAAAGAAAAAACATAGTCCAAAAAGGAAAGCTGAAGATACTTATGCAGTGAGGATGGAAGGGAGGAGCATGGAAGGATTCATATCCTTACTAATCAAATTTTAAAAGATAAGGGAGTTCGAGCTTCCAAGGGTTGGTGCCCTAAATACAAGGGAGTTGGTGCTTCCTAGGGTTGGTGCCCTCAAGAAGAGGGAGTTGGTGCTTCCTAGGGTTGGTGCCCTGAAGAAGGGGAAGTGTGTCTCATAGAGTTGTTCTCTAAAAAGGATTGGTGTCCTTCACTATTCTTTATAATAATAATAATAATAATCTATTTTTAAGGTCACGACCAAGCCAACACACTAAATTGGTGTATGAGACCCCCTTGTTTGTGGGACAAGGGACCCCCCTCTGCCCAACAATTTGAATGGTAAAGTCTACGAAGGTATACATACCCTACCCCCCTCTGGATTTGAACCTGTGACCTCTTAAGAGGAAACACATGTTCTTAACCATTAGGCCCACTCAAGATGTATATATTTATAAAACCTTGTAATTCATTTTAAATATATTTATATAATTGATTTTGCATACAATTCATTGTTGATTTATTGTGGCGATCAATAAAATATAAAAAGTAATTGTTAATTGTTAAGAAGGGGTAATACTGATTCACCCCCCCCTCAATATTCTAGCACTTCGTTGGACACTTATCATCTAAGTGCCACCAATTTTCTTTCACATGTAGTTGATTTTTTTATGTATAAGAAGAGAAGAAAGGAAGAAATATAAGGAATAAGGTGGTCTTGCTGCTTTGCTACAGCCTCTCCATGCTCCTTTAGACTTGTATCAAGCATACTATGTTGCAACACTTAATGAGAAAATGACATAACAAAAAGCATGCTTACATTGGCTCTTCCGGAATTTATCCTGCTGATCGGAGTCTCTACTTCTGAAACAAGCCTCACCATTGGATTCACGTCATCAAATTACCCAAAATCGACTGTCAAATCATCTCCATTGGACACTGACACCTTCATGCTTTCTATGGACCTCTGCCTCGATCCACGTGCAAGTCTCTGTAGTTAATGCACTGAAATATGCATTGAAAATCATGCTTGGTACGGCCTGGGCGGACTGGTGTGCGCTCTCCTCCCCTCGTGCATTGGAAAAATACACTTTTTATAAAATAATTTGGGTGGAGTATACCAAATGGTCGTTGGCCCACATGGTTGGTGAATGCTAATTTAAAACTTGTGGTTGGGGAGGTCCCATGGTAAAACCCGTGGGCCTCCCTTTTTGGCGCTCTGTTCAACCAAATACCAAATTTTGAAGTCCGCCATATTTGATCGGATATAGTGGGATAACAACTAGTCTGATGGATCAGGTTTGGAGGAGTATACCACCAAGTCAGGTGGAATTGACACCATATTTGGTAGACTGGGGCTAGCTTGGCAGATCGGCTTAATTTGGCAGAAAAAAGGGTTGGCTCCCGGCCAACCCCAATTTAATTTTTAATTTCAGTTACATGACCTCATTGGGCATTTTCCCACTGCCACATGGCAGTCCATGATTGGGCCACATGGATGCCAACCATTTGCTAAACCTGGTACAATCACCTGCATACGTGTCCCTACCACGTGTCATCCAACTAATGGCCCATGTGTCAGTGTGTGAGAGGACCACGTGGTGTCTCCTGGGTGGTGCCACATGACATCACCTAGGGGTGCCATGTGTCACATTTCCACTGGCCCATTTGGTGACCCAAAGTGCCAAATCAACATGCCACATGTCACATTGTCATTAGGCCACGTTAGGATGATGACTTCATGATGACATCATTTCCATTGTGCCTACCACGTCCTATACGAATTCCACATGGCTATACAGATTTCCACGTCACCTGCCATGTGGCTGTATGGATTACCATGTGGCACTTTCTCATTGGTCCACATGTCGACCTAAATATGTCGAAAATGAGTGACACGTGGTAGCCTATGGTGTTTCCATGTCACCATACTAACGTCGTGATGACATCATTAGGACACGTGTTGCTCTTTGACTATGCCATGTACCCTATACATATTCTGATGTCATCATTACTGTTGTTGACGTCAGCAGTATGGATGTTGACTCATCTTTGTCGACTAGGCTAGGTTGACCAAAACTTTGACTGCAAATATCTTTTGATCTGTAATTCCATTTGACGAAATGTTTATGCCATTGGAAAGCTTGTGACGCGCTATTCGCGACGATGCCAATTTTTCTTAGCTTTGAGGACTTTGATTTTTTTCCCTCTTTCGTTTGTCGAGGCCATCCTAAGCCTCCTGGGACACTTCTAAAACTTCTGTGATGTTATCTAGATCTTGCCGAATGAGCAGGTTGCATAGGGATCGTCACATGAGGCGCTGCATCATAGGTAGTATTTGTCCCGCTAGGAAAATACATAAGTGAAGAGGAATGTTTGGGCTAGGTTGTTGATGCCCAGGTTGGTCTATTTGTCTGATATTTAATACATGAGGTCATATACATGTTACATGTACCATTATATGTTTGATTTGAGAGTTACATGTTATGGTTATGGTGCATACTTGATGCATGGTTGGTATAGTGTTGAGACATTGGCACATGATTGAAGCACATCTTAGATGCATGGTGTTGGAAATTACATGAGGTGCTGTTCTGGATGATGTTGGTGCATGGTTGAGGTAACGCTTGTGTTGGTACATGCTGGAGGCATGTCATGGTAGTAATTGTGCATGGTACACCTTGGTAATGGTATGATACATTGTTTTGAGGCACATCTACGATTCTTGGCTTATGTTTTTTTGTATGGTGTATGGCATGATTGAGTAATATGGTATATGGTTGAGATACATTGTTGGTACATGGTATGGTACAAGCATTGATGTGCATTGTTTATGTACATGGTTGATACATGGTAGGAACAAGATTGATACTTGGTATGTTGTTGATGTACATGGTTGATAGTTGGGGTACATGGTACAGGTGTTGGTGCATGGTTGATGCACTTTTTGTGGTATAGATTGTGGTATACGGTTGATGCTTGGTATGGTAGAGGTTGATGGTTTGGTATATGCTTTAGTACATGGTTGAGACACATATATTGTGATGGTATGTTGGTGATCTTGGTACATTCTTGGTAGAGGCATGTGTTGATGATGTTGGACATATAGTTGAGAGGTATCCATGTTATATGATCCATGTGAGAGGATCTGGTTGAGTATTGGTGATAGTGACAGGTTGGATAGGTTGATTAGTGACAGGTTGATGTGTCAGGTTGGATATATTGACAGGTTGGATACTATGACCAATTGATAGGTTACAGGTTGATGTGACAGTGGTAGTGACAGTGACAATGGAAGTGACAATGACATTGGCAATGATTGTGGTAGTGACAATTGGTCTACATTTATATTTCAGGGCACCAGGACAAGAAAAGGAAAGGGGGTTGTAACCTCCTTCTAGTTGGTTCCAGAGAACATAGGGAGTTGGAGTTTCCTTTAGGTTGAAGCCTGAGAATCATAGGGTTGTAGCCTCATTCCGGTTGGTATCGAAGAACACATGGATTTGGAGATTCCTTCAAATTGGATCCTGAGAATCAAGGGGTTGTAGCCTCCTTTTGGTTGGAGCTAGAGAATTCAGGATTTGTAGCGTCCTTAAGGCTGGATCCTATAAATAGGGGGTCATAGCCTCCTTCCACTTGTAGCTGGAGAACTGGGAAGTTGGTGATTCCAATGAATGTATTCTTTGATATATATAAGAAATCATTCTTTGGTTTTCTCCAAATTGGGTTTCCAGGTAAACTATGGTGTATTGTGTATTTGATGTGTTGTTGCTTATATTTATATTCTCATGATATATTGAATGCAATCATAGATGATACATTGATGATATATTTATGATAGGATTGAAGTTTATATATTGTGGTAAAAAGTGGTAAAAGTGCTCATACTGATTGACCACACCCCCCCCCCCTTAGTATTCCAACAATTGGTACCAGAGCAAGTTCCTTCAGGAAGAAATTTAACCACTGGAAGGTAGATCATGGAGAGAAAAAAATTGTATAGGAATGGAATACCACAGGTTGATGGTCATATTGGTCTAAAGTATGAGTTGTGGAGTATCAGGATGAAAAATTTCTAGGAGCATAGAGATTTGACATTTGGAAATAAGTTGTGACAGGATACACTGCTACAAAGAAACCAAAGATTGTATCCAAGAATGAATTGAAAAGAAACAAGAAAATAACAATGGATTTCACCTGGGAAGGATTATGTGATTCAACAAGTTGGAAAATGTTCATTAACTAAAAAACTTTGGGATAAGCTACATGATCTCTATTTTGAGGAATCTCCCATCACAAAGCTAGAGAGTGCTAAAGAAGATGTAGGTACACAAAAAGAAGAAAAATTATCATCATGTCAGACAAATTTAGAAGAAGAAGATTGTGAAGAAGGCATAGTAGACCTTGAAGCAGAATTAATCAGTGCTTTATATGAATTGATGAAAGAAAGGAAGAAAAACAAGTCTCTTGAGGAACAATTAGTCAAGAAGAATTCTAAAGAAAGTTTTGAAGAAGCCCAACATGTCATCATGAATCTAAAATCTCAGCTGGAATAATCCAGAAGAATAGAAGAAACATAAAAAAGTCAGATGGAAGAGAAGAAATGTTTGGAAACAAAAATAGTAGTTGTTACACATTATTTTCGTCATCCCTATGACTGTTAATGATGTAAACCTATATGTTTCCTTCAGAGGGGTCAGTGGCCTGAATTCCTAAAGAAAGAAGGGAGAATAACTTTCCCTGAGAGAAGAAGTTGTATTTTACTTTGTAAAAACCCTATTAAGGAGGATTTTCGTAGGTTTCACTATACACAGGGTGCGTAAATGCCCAATTTCCGCACCTTTCTCTATAGCTAGGTTGCAGAGTTTCTGTAGGTTGCACTATAGCTATGGTGCGGAAATTCTTGTACGTGGGAAAAATAAGCATCTTCTCAATGCTTCTAGAAGGAGAAGCTTCTATGGTGAGGTGGCCTCTGAACGGTTTGGATCTTACTCGTTTTCATGATTTAGTGGGATCATCCTAATCTCCTCACCTTATCCTCTTCAGCTTATAAAAGGAGAGGGGCTCTCATGGAGAAATTTAGTTGGATTGAGCTTGGTTTTTTTAGCTTGGATTTTTTGGATCTTGTATATTGGCTTGGAGATTTGCTTTTTCAAGATAGATTGTGAGTAGCTATTAG
>ML798527.1:30972-59833 GCA_009831015.1 Picea engelmannii | reverse complement strand
TTTTGAGCTGCTTTTAGATTTCTTTGCTTTTGAAATATTTGGTCTCTTGCTTTGAGTGTCTTTCAGTTACAAAGCATTGTTTTTATTTAGAATTGTTTAGTGAAAAAACTTCTTTTTCTTTTATTGAATAGTTCGTGTTAAAAGAGAAAATTTGTTTGGGTTGCTTTGTTTTATAAAGATTTGTTATTTCTTTTAGCTATTTTTGAAACAAAAAAGATTTGATTTCTTGATTTACATTATATTGGGGGCATATTTGCATTTGAAGTTGAGAAATTGCATGGTTTTTCTAGGGGGGGCAAGAATCATGTATTGGTGTACAGTCTCTTTTGCTCATGTCTTGAGAATCTTGATATTGATGAGTTTAACAGTTTTTTGGGACATTATGCATATGGGAATGATAAACATTTTCTCCTTCTCGTAATATAGCTTTCATCGAAATGAAATATTCACATTCTCATTTCTTTGCATTGTTTAGAGTCGGTCAAAACATCATTTAGTCCACACCATTTTCTTCTTGAGTAACAACAGCCTTAAAATAAAGCGCTTACAAAAATTTATTAGAAATTTTTATATTTTCTGGTAGCAAGCCTACATTAGATTAGTTGTAGGGCTTTGGAATAGGTGTGAAAGATAACTTTCCAAAGCTGCAAACAAAACAGTATCTTGCGTTAGGGAGCGGTGAAATCCAATTGCTACATTTTGTCCTGGGAATCCCTTCTAACACAAGGGTCAATCACGAGGTCGCATTAAGACTGGCAGAGTTACTCACCCTGCTTTGTTGGTCTTGGTGTAGAGATTGCACGTATTATGAGGGTCGCTTGAAGGTATACCGTCAATGATGAGTGGAAGCCTTTTGTGTTGATTTCGGGCTAGATACCCTGCCTTTGCACGTGGATTGGACTGTTGACTGTTTCCCTGGGCGTCACTGTAGTGATTGGTAACCTTAGTGGCCTATCTCTTTAGGGTATTTAAACAAGGTGACTGTGGAGGGGCAAGCCTTCACGGTACTTGGAATTGATGTTGGCCAAACTCACTCGAGCTCCTTGGAGGGTATACCCACGATTATGTGTGAGATCTTGCACCGGGATGTAAGTCCATTAAGAAGGCCGTCAACGTAACTTTTCCACCTGCTCTATCTCAGCCCTTTCTTACTTTGATCCCGTGATGTTGGATTTCATCACCAACTAGTGCATTCATTGTGAGAAAGTTTTGTTTTCTTGTTTGCTTCCTAGATTTTTAGCGTGTGTTGTTTGTTATCCCTAGCAGAGTCTAGGTTGGATTTTATTTAATGGCTTCAGTTCTCGGAATGACCAATGAAGGAACCCCTTTTCCAGGGGAACCTTTTGTTTTTCCTTCTTACGAAAAAATTGGTCCTCCTCACATCGCTACTTTGAGCCTTCCAAGTCTCACAATTGGATTACTAGTATGGTTGTTTTCCACTCAGGTAATCTCAAATGCAGATATTTCTTCTGTTGTAAGCACTTCCCCCCAAGAAAATCAACCTCATGTTGATAATTCACCTTCTTCACCAGTAAGATCTTCTTCCTCTTCTTCACTTGTGAGGCCTTCTTCCATTTCATCTTCTTCACCGGTGAAAGCTCTGAAGCTAGTAACCCAGTGGATAAGAAGAAGAAGAAAAGAAAGAATAAGAAGAAGAAAAATAAGCAAGGGTCTAAACCTCCAACCACTAATAAACATGTTGGAAAACTACCAGTTACTAATAATCATGTTGGGAGTGTTGATGATACCAATATCACCCAAACAACCCCTAAGCCCAAGTACCCTTGTAGGATTTGTAAGGGTAGCCATCTTCTTAAGGATTTCCCTGGTCTATCCCAGGTTATAGAAGCATCATCTACACACCCTTGCCAACCCATGTCGTCATCCTCTAATCAACATGTTGATGATCTCCCGTCAACTAGACAAGATATCGTTGGGAGGAGGAAAAGTAGAGTCAAGTTCTCGTGTATCTTATGCGGAGGGAGTCATCAAACTCACCTTTTCCCTCATATGGACGAAGCCTTGAAATTTCTAGAAGAAATGACTATTTCACAGCCCCAAATTCCAGCTGTTTATCGCAAACTTACTCTCGACCCACCTGTAGTTGATGGAATGATCAATCTGGTCCTTTCATCGATCATTCTGGTTGATCATGTAGTCGATCTAGTCATGTCCTTAGTTGAACCAGTTGACAAAGTGGTCGATTTGATCCCATCCTCGGTTGATCGCACTCTCTTGTTAGAGAGTGCAACCCAAGCGGTCGATCTGTTTCCACCTGTCGAACCCATTCTCCCCTTGGAGAATGAAACCCAAGTGGTCGATCTGATCTCGTCATCGGTCGATCCTACTCTCCCGCTCGAGAGTAAACCTGAAACTGCCCATATTTTTCTTATTGATACAGAATCTACCATGCCGGGGGGCATTCCTCCTTCTCTCGTAGAACCTCCTCCAAGTAATGAGGCCATCCTTTTTAATTGGGGTGTGCTAATTGGACCTCGTCTTGCCTCTCACATTCCTTTCCATATTACAGTACAGGTTTGTGGTCAGGACGTTCCTCGAATGTTGATAGATGAAGGTGCGTCCGTTAGTATTTTGTCCTCTATTGCTTGGCAAGCTTTGCGTTGTCCTCAGCTTGCGTCGGTTACGCATAATCTGTTAGCTTTTAACATAAGAACCAGTCAACATTTAGGGACCCTTCCTCAGTTTCCTATAACTTTGGGCCGGAAAACTGTCTTTATTGACGTTATGGTAGTCCAAGACCCCTTGGATTTCGCTTTACTCCTTGGGCGGGATTATGTCTATGCCATGAAATCTCTCGTGTCCACTCTTTTTCGTTGATATGTTTCCCTCAAGATGGAAGAATTGTGACTATTGATCAACTTTCATTCATTGGTCCTGACTAGATGACCTCCCTAAATGGTTCTTATATGCAGACGATATCACCCTCGCCACAGGTTAATTATGTGGTGTTGTCTCCTATTCTTTCAACCGCCGATGCAAATGAGCCTCTCGTTGTACACTCAATATCTTATGACTTGGATCCGGTAGTTGACATGGTAATATCTTCGGTAGGGCTATTGGAGCCTGACCTCCTTACCCCTATCGTGACCCTCGACATGTGTTCCTTCCAGAGTGTGTTTCTTCCGTCAAATGAAGATCTCTTGGAGGCCATGACCGATTTTTTTCCCTTGACATGGTGTCCTTCCAGAGAAGTATCCTCGTGGAAGATGTGATCAAGAAACCAACTATGAGCATGCTTTTCGGATTTCAAGGTCATTAAAAAATGAAACCATCCTTGAGCATGGTTTTCTGATTTCAAGCTCGTTAAAAAATGAAACCAGTTGTGAGGATAGTTTTTGCGTCTCTGTAGAAACCTCATTAAAAAATGAAATAGACATTACGAGCATAGTTCTTGTTTCAGTGTCAAGCTCATTAAAAAATGAAACAAAGGTCTAGTGATTGAACCTGGATTAACGAGCATAGTTCTTCTCCTGTGTCAAGCTCGTTAAAAAATGAAACAACTTCCCCCTCTCCGTTTGAGTCAAGTCTAGTATTTGAAGCTTCATTTCCTTCACCTTTGCAGTTGGATGAAACGAAGATTGGGGGGAAATGCTTCTAGCCTCTGGATTTCATGTTGAAGTTGAATCGCTAACTTCTTAAGCTGGGGGCTAATTACCAACCATCCCTGAATAATGTGTTGGGAAGTTCAAGCATAGTTTTCTATGGTTCAACCTTGTGTAAAAATGGCACCACCTACCTCAAGCATAGTTTCCTCTGGTTCAAGCTTGTGTAAAAATGAAACTAGGTCCAAGCATAGTTTTGTTTAGTTTTTAAGCTTATGTAAAAATAAAATCTATCCCAAGCATAATTTTGTTTTGTTTTAAAGCTTCCGTAAAAATGAAAACAATCCCGAGCTTAGTCTTTGTTCTTTCTAATGCTCATAAATACATGAGAATAAGTTATCGAGATTAGTCTTTGTTCTTTCTCATGCTCGTAAATACGTGAGAATGTAACCGAATATAATTTTATGACTTTTTCGGACTTTTAAAGGTTATACAAAAAATGAACCTCTTGGAGTTCCCTTTAAGCTCTTTTAAGATTCTTTAAACATGAAAAGATTGTCGAGCGACCTTGTTCTTTTCACACTCGTAAAAGTATTTGAACAAAACATTTTATGGGCGATAGATTATCACTTTTTCAGTCTCATCAAATTAATTTAAGAAAAAGGAACTGAGAGAGTTCTCTTTAAGTGATTTTCATGCTCTCTGAACATGAAAAAACCCCGAGTTTTCTTTCTTTGGACTCGTAAAACAAACATTGAAATGCCCGTATGGGACCAAACCACTCCTTCCTAGGGTTCATTAAACATACTCTGAGGGACTCATCCGAAGGATGAGCTTAAATTACAAGCATATGTTATCCTCCTCAAGTTTCCGTAAAAATAAAGAGGTACTCGCCAGAAATGGTGGGGGAAAAATTGGGAAAGAAATGTATTTAAACCTGTATTCTATGGAAGAGTCGCCTTTGAACATGACACCCTTTCAATCGCTTTGTGTCTAGGTTGGAAAATCCTCTTGTCTCTTGATCATAATCCTTTATAAGATTACAAATTGGTTTGTGATCCCTGTTGTTGAGTCAGTTTTTCCAAGACAGTTGTCGTGTCGTCAATATGTTTAAAGAAGAAGTTCAACCCGGAAAGCCTTCTATTGTGTCGACCATTTCTGCAGTCCTTAAGCCTTTTATTGCGTCGACCATCCATGAGTCAGTCCTAAATCATTTTTTACTTTGATCTACTTCAAATCTTGTTACTCGTTTCGTGTCATTGATGGGGGATACATTAAGGCCCTCCTGTGACAAGTCTTTTCCTGTCAACTTCAACTCATTATCCAGGAATTAGACTTAGAAACTAATTGGTACCTTGGAACTTGCATGCCTCAATGGAAAGTTTCCTCGCTTTTGACAGTGGGTTTTCATTATCGACTCCTGATCGAGAGATTCCGCCGAGTGTTCGACTTCATCTCATTAATTCACATTCGTTGGATTGTACTAGAGTACCTTGGGGGTCATTGACATTAATGGTGATTTCCCTCACACTTGTTAATGGTATTCACTAATGACCGGTAATCAAGTGGTTTCTACCATGTTCGACTTCAACACATGTATTCACATGGTTAGATTCGTACTATAGAGTGGTGGAGATGAAGACCCTGGATCTTTTCTGACAGATTCATGTTGTGTTGGAGTATATTCATTTTGTATTGTTGCATAGATCCACATTGTATGTCCTATGGATATGTTCAAATTTGAGTCTTTAACACATAGATCCACAATGTATATTTGGTGGCTATGTTAAGATTTGAGTCATAATGGCATGGATTCACAGTGTATGTTTGGTGGCCATGACCTATATTACTTGACATGGATCTTTACATGTTGGCATTTACGCTTTAAGTCACTTGTATTATGAGTATGGGAATGCATACCTCAGTGATGATATAATATTGTACTCTATTTCCTTGTTTGTTGGCAGGTTTTCGACCGTCTGTTCCTTGTTCCCTACACACACTCAACAAAGTATTTCAGCTATCACTCTGTTCTAACTTCATACTTTGGGGGGCTCTCTATTACACATTATTTTCTTCATCCCTATGATCATTAATGATGTAAACCTATATTTTTCCTTCAGAGGGGTCAGTGGCCCGAATTCCTAAAGAAAGAAGGGAGAAGAACTTTACCTGAGAGAAGAAGTTGTATTTTCCTTTGTAAAAACCCTATGAAGGAGGATTTCCACAGGTTGCACTATACGCAAGGTGCATAAATGCTTGATTTCCGCACCTTTCTCTATATCTAGGTTGCGGAGTTTCTATTGGTTTCACTATAGCTAGGGTGCATAAATTCCTATACGTGGGAAAAATGAGCATCTTCTCGATGCTTCTAGAAGGAGAAGCTTATATGGTGAGGTGGCCTCCGAACGGATTGGATATTACTCTCTTTTATGATTTAGTGGGATCATCCTAACCTCCTCACCTTATCCTCTTCAACTTATAAAAGGAGAGGGGCTCTGGTGGAGAAAGTTATTTGGATTGAGCTTGGTTTTTTTTTTTACCTTGGAGTTTTTGGAGCTTGTATATTGGCTTGGAGATTTGCTTTGTCAAGATAGATTGTGAGTACCTATCAGATCCATGGTCTCAGAATTCTTGGAGCAAGAAGTGTGTGGGAAGAAAGGAACTGTTGGAAGGAACCTGAGGAAATCAAGGCATCTGGTTGTATCTTTCTTCCACATTCTTTAATACAAATATGCTTTTCTTTCCTATATGAATGTTATTTGTCCATATTGTATGATTCCTTGATCACATACATAGTTTGATATCGAATAGACTATGTTATTCTTGTCTTTGTTGGTTTGTGTTCCTTTGTAGATATATATCCATGAGCCTTACGACGGAGCTTGGATTGCATTGGTGAAGTCAGATCTTCAATATTTAAAAGGTATGTTCTAAATCCATTTCTTATTTGATAATTGAAATCTAAGGAAAGAGTAGTGTACTGTCTTGTTTTGTTCTATTTTCGTAGTGAAGCTAGTGGGATTGATTTGTGTCCGCACTTAACAATTATCCCGATAACAGTAGCACAAAGAAAGGAAGCAGAAAAGAGAGAGAATATTTTGACAGATCATCTCAAGGAAAGATCAGAGGACTTAAAAACATGAAGAAAAATTTAGTCAAGAAGAAAAAAGACTTGAAAAGGATATCATCACTTTGAAGACCCAACTTGAATACGCAAAGAGAATGAAAGAATTCATGAAGATCCAACTGATGAAGAAACAAGAACATTGTGAGAAGCTTTAAGAAGAAGTTGTCACATTAAGAGTAAAGTTTTCAATATCAACAAGAACGTTGAAGAGAAACAAAGCTCCACATCATCAACAAAGAAATTTGAAGAGAAAGGATACAGGTTACCAGAAAGGAAGAATGAAGAGAAAGCTAAGATTTATGCAGAAGTCATCAAAAGCTCTATCAAGAAGGAAGAATGCAAGCCCTCCAAAGAGAATATTCCAGAATTGAAGAAGACTCAAGAAGAAGACTACATAAGAGACATATATCAAAGAAGACCTTCCACATCTAGGTATCAAAGAAGCTTTAATAATGATGAAGGGATCAACATAAGAGAATATCATGATCATCCAAGGCATGAATTCATAAGGAATACACCACAAAGAAGATCATTCACTCCTAGGTAGTAAATTTCTTTTATGGTCATTGTTTTAATTGTACTAACTTTGGACATAAATATGTAGATTTAAAGGCTTATGGAAGAAATATTCAAGAAAGAAATGATTAGGTGGCCCCACATAATATTGAATGTTAAAAATCCCACAATTATGGTCACATAGCTCGGAATTGTAGAAGCATGATAAATCCTTCCATGAAAGAAAATATCAATGTTAGACACACGAAGGTTTGGAGAAGAAAATAAATTCAAGAAGAGTAGGTGAATAAAGAATAGGTCCTAGAGATTGTAGGATTTGTAGTAGTGCGAGGAAGAAAATAAGATCATGTGAATAAAGAATGGGACCAAGAGATTGTACTCTCATGAATTGTAGTGCAAGAGAATAATAAATCCATTGGAAAAAAGGAAGAAGTCAGAGTTCAAAGAGATGACGAGTCTACAAATGAAGAGGAAAACTACTTTGAATCGGAGAAAGTGTTTTTCCGATCCATCCAGATTGGATAATCCTAGTAAATATGAATATTGAACAAGGGAAATCAGTGCAGTAGCTACTACAAATCATAGAACCATCCTTTGAGCAATTTGATGTATTTGTAGAGACAGATTCAGAGTTGTCAGATAGAAAAAGTATAGATATCAGAGGAACACCATTGAAACAATTTCCAGGAAGGGATATATTCATTACAGGTTCAAGGATGTATTGCAAATCAATGGAAATATTTGATTTAGTATGAGAAACATGAATATGTTACAACAAAGAAGCCTTCATGATAGTACAATGACAAATGAGTCAACATTGTAGACAATTGAGTAGTAGAGTTATGGACAACTTATTACATATGGACAAAGATGGATTTATGAGATCTTTGGAAGGTATAGACAGATATATGAAAGCACATATCTACAATTTGAATCAGTAGAATCAGTGTACAGGTGGAATCAGTTGGTCACAAAAATACAAGAAGTGAAAGGCATAACATAACATGGAAATAGAAAACTTATGCAGAAGCTATATCATAAGAGGTACATTATTGAATAGTATATATAAACAGTGAACATAACAAGCCATGAATATTTGAAGTCAATAAATTTTGAATTCTTTAAGAGGAAGGACCAATTGACATCAAGCAACACTAGAAGAGAGGAAAGGAAACGTACATAGGAAGTCCCATATTGTTCTACATATTGTGAAGAAGTCAAGGGAAGATAAATCACCAGAGAAAAAGATACATAAAGGATGATCAATAGCATGTAGACAGGGGGAGACATATTGACAGGGGGAGTTATTATTTTCCCCATGATGTCAAAAGGAAAGAAAGAGAGAGATCATAAGAGAAACAATCAAGCACATGAAGTTAGAGAAGGATTGTTTAGAGAAGGTATACCTTCAGGGGGAGTCACTCTTTGCTATCAAAATAGAATAGGAACATGGAAAGAAACATGTGAAGATAAAGAACAAGACACATGAAGATAGGGGGGGAAACCCTAAGGGAAAACACCCTTTTCAATTGATGTCAAAGGGGGAGAGAGAGAAACATTGATGAGGAGAAATGGTCACAAGGGGAGCATGAGTATTGGAGTATGAGTGTTGCCATCAATTTTGGTGTTCCCATCAATTCCAAAGGGGGAGATTGTTGGATAGTTGGTTGTCATTGATGTGAAACCTCATAGTGTTCGAGATACACCAGAGTTGTGGTCGAGATTGATGGTGAGTTAGTTGTCATTAATGTCAACAAGAGTGGTTGATGTCAATAGATGTGATAAGTGCATTTGATGAAGTCTTGATGAAGCCCTGGAGGTGTGGTCATGAGACCCAAAGTTGTTTAAGGAATAAGGAAATGAATGACAGTGTGAATGTAGGTAACACACTCATAGATGGATAGTCCTTGTCGTTTCATTTTTGGTGATAGGTGGTATGCCACATGGTTCCTTACAGTTAGGGATATATTCCCTTGTGAAGTTGGAAGCCCCAAATAATGGTTAAGAATCCCCTAATTGGTTACAAGTGAATTAATTCAAGGGCAACGTTTTTATAACAAGAACGTATAGGTCGGCCCTAAAGTGAGGAAAGGGTGTTAGTTGAAAAAGTGTAAATACACATCATGAGACATTCATTTGGTACACACACATTCATTGAATATCTATCTTATGAGAATATTTTGGTCTATTGGTGAATCTGAGGTCGAGTCTGAGGCAACGAAGAAAGTGCAAAGGAAGAGCGAAAATATCAGAGCTGCAGAGAGATAGGGTTTTTCTATAACCCCAATTAAGTAGGCCTTCATGGGTCGGCTTGAGGGTGTCATGCGAGGCACCCCCACAGGTTTCATATGGACCATCACGCAAGGCCCTGTGTGACAGGTATTCTTTGTCCCACGAGGACAAGACAAAAGTGAAGGAGAATGCTTGTGCTAGGTTGTTGATGCCTAGGTTGGTCTATTTGTCTAATATTTGATACAACAATTCATCTATAGGTTACAAGTATGATTATATGTTTGATTTGAGAGTTACATGTTATGGTTATGGTGCATACTTGATGTATGGTTGGTATAGTGTTGAGACATTGGCACATGATTGAGGCACACCTTAGATGCATGGTGTTGGCACTTACATAAGGTACAATTCTGGATGATGTTGGTGCATGGTTGAGGTAACTCTTGTGCTGGTACATGCTTTAGGCATGTCATGGTAGTAATTGTGCATGGTACATGATCCAGGATCTTTTCATTGTGACTTATAAAGAATTGCATTAAATGAGCATAAATTAAAGTGCACCATTAAAGAAGGGAAAATTAAAATTGAAGAGACATAAGCATCAGATCTTAACACAAAAACTTGATAACGGAGTTTGTCCCTGGTGGACTACGTCTCCGGGTCCTGCTCGCAAATGGGTAGGCTCTTTCATTAACTCAACAAAAGAATTTGGAAAATACATGAATATACCTCATTCTGAAATCAAGCTACATAAATAATGCTTAGATTAGAAAACAAACATTACCACTAGATTTGTGGCATTGAATTACCCAAAAATGACTATCTCCATGCTCCGGTCCGACTCTGGCACTCCCAGGTCCAAGAAGAATTTTGTCTAAGTTTTTGTGCCCTCTACAACTTGCAATTATGAAAGTTCTATCTCAAAATCTGTGCCCACAAAGTCCATACGGTCCGCGCCTTTCCCCCCGACTCTAGGCAGATTGTACCTTTTAAGTAATGAGTGTGGGAGGATATACCAAGTGGTATCTATGGAACATTGGTTATGGGCAGAGTAGTTAAGGCATTGGGCATTACAAAGGTTCCAGGGTCGAATCCCACTGGACTCCATTTTTGAACGTTGGTTTGTATATGTATATATATATGTTACAATACATTCGCTCTCGCTAAGTTTAGCATACCCTCTAGAGACACTTCCAATGACTGCTAATATTGGCGTGGTTCGCCAGATTTGGCAGACCCACCATATTTTTAAAACGAAATTCGTTCATGGGTAAATATTGGGGCTTTCCAGAATGCCACGTGTCACCCGATGATTGGGCCACATGGTGCCCATTGATAAGTCCACTTGTATGCTGACATTTCTGCCCCATCATTCCGTACCTGACACATGGTGCTTCTTGGGTGGTGCCACGTGGCGTTGCCTGGGGGTGCCATGTGGCACTTTTCTATTGGTCCACATGGACCACTGAAAAATCCCATAGGCGGGTGACATGTGGCAGCCTCTGGTGTTTCCACGTGGCATGCTTATGTCAGCAGCCCATATGATGACATCACTCTGCCATGTCAACTGTTGACATCAACAGTATGGATGATGATGTGGCCCCCTACTGATTGGCCCTGTTTGACCGCAACTTTGACCACAAATATCTTTCAAACTGTAACTCTGTTTGATGAGCCGTTTGCGCCGTTAGAAAGTTTGCGATGCGCTTTTTACGTTCACTGAGTTTTGGGAAATTTGAATTTTCTCCCTTTCTCTATCTGCTGGATCCGTTCTGAGTGGTCTGAGTTTCCTCTGTGAGTTCTGAGTTATTCTTATCCTTCTCTGGATCCTTTTTGGATCACGCCTTCCCATTGAGAGATTTTTGGACCACTAAAAGCTTTCATCAATCAACTGGTAAGTGTTAATGGGTAAATCGGTAGAAGCGGACATGACCTAATCCCCCGAGATCCACCTGGATCTAGAACAAAACAAGATGGAACATGATGCTTTCCCTAGGTTTCAATCATTGATTTTAACTACCAAAGAAGGGATAGATAACATACCTTATGAATCTCTTCCTTATGTCTTTGTTGATTCTTCCTTACTATGATGTTCCTATGAGATTAGATCTGCAATAGCACAAATCAACCAACGTGAACGCAACAATAGTGAAATTTAATGACGACCTAAACATGTGATCAAGGAGTCATGTAATAAAATATCAATCATTTTATGAGAAAGAGATGTGTCGCCGTATTATATTAATGAAAGCTAGAAGATACAACCGAATCACCTTGATGTCACAAGTTCCCTTTCAGCAGCCCTTTGCTCTGACACACACATACATCTGTTCCGACATTTGCATGAAGATTTCTCTCAAAATCTTGATGGATGAATGGAGACCTCAAGCATCGCTTAAAATAGGATTCTTCACATAGTCTTCAGCCTATTCTTTTCTTCAGTCTCTATACTTCTTTATGCTTGTACCTCTAACCTTTTCCATGAGAAGCCTGACATTATATAGGAGAATTTGAAGTGGTTAAAGAGATGAGGATGATCCCATCAAATCATAGAAATCAGTAGGATCGTAACCATACAGATGCCACCTCATATTTCCAGAAGATTCCACTTCTAGAAGCTGCTATAACTTCTTTCCTCTTATAGCTTTAAAGCACCACCATAGGCTGGCTATAGTTCAGCATGCGAAAATCAGGGATTTCCTCACTGTGTAAAAGGAGCAGCCTACGACGGCCTTCTAAAAATTCATCTTGCAAGGGTGGAAAGAGGTTTCTTTTCTCAGGAAAAAGATTATATTGGGAACCTGAACACTTGTTTATGTAATCATCATCAGGGTGACCAAAATAATGTGTAACAAAAAGTGAGGGAAAAATCTCCTCACTTTGTCCTTCTCGATCCACTTTGCCTTGCTTGGATGTGTGTCTTTTAATCCTGCTCAAAGATAATCAACATAACCCTTGCGTGAAGTTCTCATCCTCCTATCCAAGATGATATCTTCATGTAGCTCATCCAAGTACTCAGGTGCAAACTCATCAACTAATGGTATTGAAACTTCCTCATCTTGATCCATGATCATGGGAGGCTTAAAAAGTTTTAAGTTCTCAACGTTCACAACTGAGTAAATCTGCATATAAGGTGGAAGATCCAGATGAAAAGCATTGGTACCACTTTTCTCCAAGATAGTGAAGGGTCCATAATGAATGGGATTGAGTTTCTTGCCTTCACTCTTCAATCTCTCCTTGCTGATGTGAATCCATACTCCGTCTCTAACCTGGAACTAATGATCAACCCTATGCTTGTCATGCTGAGCTTTATATTGTGCTTGACTTTTCTCCAACTATTCCTTGACTGCTTGGTGTATCTGTTGAATCCTCTGGATGAACTTGCGGGCTCTGTCCTCTGTTTGTTCTTCATTTACATCGGCATCTCTCTCGTACATCAAGTCCAAAGGAATCTTTGGTAGGTACCCAAAATATGTCTCAAAAGGTGAAATCCGAGTGGATGAATGTAAAGCTCAGTTGTACACATGATGTACATAGGGTATCTGTTCATACTATACCTTGGGACGCTTGTTGCAGTAGCCTCGAAGCAAAAGTACCATTGTTCGGTTTACCACCTCTGTCTGTCTGTCGGTATGTGGATGGAAAGCAACGCTCCTCTTCAATTTGGTGTCCATCATTCTCCACAAGCTAGTCCAAAAGTCCCCAAGGAATCGAGTATGTCGATCTAAGACGATAGATGTGGGTAATCCAAAGTGAACCCAAACATGCTGAAAGAAGACATTAGCAGTTTGCTCAACAATGATCTTCTTTTTACAAGGCATCAAGATACACATCTTGTTGAACCTATCCACTACAACATACAAATAATCATGACCCCCTTTGGTCATTGGTAAACCCCCTACAAAATCCATGTAGACACTTTCCCATGGATGGGATGGAACAGGAAGTGGTGAGTATAGCTCCAATTTTCTATTAGTGCGCTTACAAGTAGAACACATCACACATCCCTTTGCATATTTAGTTACAATTTCTTTCATTTGAGGCCAATAACAAAACCTCTGCAAATGAGCCATAATATTTCCTACCGCAAAATGCCCAGACACAAGAGAAGTATGAGCTTCTCGTATTACATAGACTCGTTCACTTGTAGGAATACATAGCTTTTCAAGATGGTAGAGTAAATTTCCCTGCAAACAATAGTTTTCTACCTGTGCACCAAGGGTTAGCTTCGTATATACTTCTTTAAAATCTTCATCGATGGCATATTGTTCTATATAGCTATCATGAGATAAAGAAACATTCTTCAAAATAATAGAAGCAACAATAGGAGTTCTAGAAAGCATATCAACTACCTTGTTACTTGTACCCTTTTTGTACTTGATTACCAAGTGATACTGTTGTAGAAAACCCATCTACTTGTAGTGTCGATATTTTTGCAATTTGGTCTATGCTTGAAGATACTGTAAGGGTTGGTGATCTGTATGTATGATTTTTTCCTTCCCTGACAATTAGTGCTTCCATTTCTTTACACTCTGGACTAATACATACAACTCTTTATCATATGTAGGATAGTTAACAACAACTTGGTTAAAATTTTCAGAGCAGTAACAGATAGGATTACGATATTGCATCAATACGGCACCCATGACATATCCACTGGCATCTGTCTCGATCTCAAAAGGATGTTGAAGATTCAACAATGCTAATATTGGTGTGGTACTGATCTTCCACTTCAAAGTGTCAAAATATTTTTGTTTCTTTCATTCCCACTGAAAAGTGTTTTTCACACTTGTTAAGGCATGCAGAGGAGCTTCTATGAAGGAGAAGTTGGGAATGAATCTCCTCCAATACTGAACTTCACCTAAGAAGCTTCAAACTTCGGTTACACTTTTTGGATCAGGCCAATTTACAATTACATCAATTTTGTAAGAGTAAATTTTCAATTGTCCTCCTCCTACAATATGACCTAAGTACACAAGTGCAGTCTTGCCAAATTCACATTTAGACAATTTTACATTCAACTTTTCCCTT
The DNA here is from genome assembly GCA_009831015.1 of Picea engelmannii. Classification (NCBI taxonomy): domain Eukaryota; kingdom Viridiplantae; phylum Streptophyta; class Pinopsida; order Pinales; family Pinaceae; genus Picea; species Picea engelmannii. The sequence goes on along the minus strand of ML798527.1, from coordinate 45,361 downwards.
TGCAAAGTATCCAATACTTGCTTTGCATGCCTCACATGCTCATCCCAAGTCCCGCTAAAAACAAGAATGTCGTCTAAATATACAATCACAAAGTCATCTATGAAAGGCCTGAATACATCATTCATCACACGCATGAAAGTTGCCAGAGCATTGCAAAGCCCAAGCAACATAACAAACCACTCAAAAAATCCTTGTTTGGTTTAAAAGGAATTTTTCCATGCATATTGTTTTGCGACTCTGATTTGATGATATCCACTGCGCAAAACCAACTTAGTGAAATAGACAACATTCTTCAATTGATCAAGTAAGTCATCTATGTGAGGAAGAGGGTATCGATTTTTCACCGTGATTTTATTTAAGGCCCGATAATCGACACACATTCGCCATGCGCCATATTTCTTTGGCACCATCATGATCATAGAACCACGAGGAGATGAACTGAGCCTGATGACCCCTTAATCCAATAATCCATGTACCTGCTTCTTGATCTTTGTCATCTACACAACTGACATCCAATACATGCCCACATTAGGAAGATGAGAATCCTGCTAAAGATGTATCTCATGTTGGATTTCCATCTTAGGAGGTAATCCATCCGGTTCCTAAAAAATATCATCATACTTAGAAACAATATCAATTAATTCATTTTTATGAGATGGATCACACCCTTGGAAAACATCGAATGTCCTGACATATTTCTCTCTGAAGACCATGAGTACATATCTCTTATTAGTGTTTATGAGTCGTTTCATTTGACCTGCGCTAACAAGTGTTGTATTTACCCTCATGTTTTGAGATCTAACAATATATTTCACTCCCCCTTTAGTAAGGTGGTATTTATTCTCATGATGAAAGAAGATTGATTTTCTATCATAAAGATAAGGACTTCCCAACACTATGCCACATATATCAAGTGGTACAACATCCAAATCCACTTCACCAATCAATTTTGAAGCAATAACAAATATGATCCTACATTGTTTGGTGACATTAAGTTTTGCTTTGTCACATACCCAATAAAGAGGATAAGGTTTCAGATGTCATTTCATTTCAAGACCCATTTTCTTGACAAGTGCTTCAGATATTAAGTTTACTTGGGAACCCAGATCAAATAATGTATCTATCTTAGTATGTTTAGATATGACTCTTATGTGAAATAACTCATTCCTCTTTCGTTCATCAACATGAGATTCATCATTGGAACTAGAACTAGAATGAAGAGAATATTTACCTTGTACTCCAACCGCTGTGATCTTTCCTTCATCTCCTGAATCAGAACCAAGATCTTGTTGTACCATAGCAACGATATTTGTCTTCCCCTTCCCACCGAACTATTTCAGTTTCTTTTCCGGATGCAGTTTCCAACAATATTCTTCATCATGACTACTCTTCTTACAATGAGTGCAAGATGGTTTTCCTCCTTCTCTCATCACTGTAGCAGTCTTCTTGTCCTTCCTTTTAAACTTCTTAAAAGTCTTCCATGGGAAATTGGAAGGTTTCTTTGTGGGATCTTCTTGAAGATGTTTCCCCTTGTTCTCAAGGTGAGTGGCTTGCACAAAAAATTCGTCAAGACTAGTGGGGTTAAACAAGAGAAAAGTATGTCTAATATAATTGTGAAGTGCACCAATATACTTCATTAAAGTCTCATAAGAATCCAAAGGAATATTCAATGCAAGAGCTTTCTTCCTAAATTCTTCTGTGAAACTTTATACAATTTGTCCTTTACTTTTCCTTAAAGTTTTCCATTCCATCATTGCTTTATGTAAATACCCTAATGGATAAAATTGCTTCCTTATTGATGATTTAAATTCCGACCATGAGGAAAGAATCTTACCACACTTACTTCTCTCCCGAAGCTTTCTCTCCTACCATATGAGAGAGGTTCCTTCCAACCGAAGAGAAGTTAGTTCACTGAGTTTTGGGAAATTTGAATTTTTCCCCTTTCTCTATCTGTTGGATCCATTCTAAGCGGTCTAAGTTGCCTCTATGAGTTCTGAGTTATTCTTACCATTCTCTGGATCCTTTTTGGATCACGCCTTCCCATTGAGAGATTTTTGGACCACCAAAATATTTCATCAATCAACTAGTAAGTGTTAAAGGGTAAATCGATAGATGCGGACATGAACTAATCCCCCTAGATCCACCTGGAACTAGAAAAAAACAAGACGGAACACGATGCTTTCCCTAGGTTTCAATCATTGATTTTAACTACCAAAGAAGGGATAGATAAGATACCTTATGAATCACTTCCTTATGTCTTTGTTGATTTTGCCTTACTCCGATGTTCCTATGAGATTAGATCTGCAATAGCACAAATCAACCAACGTGAACGCAACAATAGTGAAATTCAATGACGACATAAACATGTGATCAAGGAGTCATGTAATAAAATATCAATCATTTTATGGGAAAGAGACATGCCACCATATTATATTAATGAAAGGTAGAAGATAAAACCGAATCGCCTTGATGTCGCAAGTTCCCTTTCAACGGCCCTTTGTTTTGACACACACATACATCTGTTCCGACATTTGCTTGAATATTTCTCTCAAAATCTTGATGGATGAATGGAGACCTCAACCATCTCTTAAAATAGGATTCTTCACACAATCTTCAACCTATTCTTTTCTTCAGTCTCTATGCTTCTTTATGCTTGTACCTCTAACCTTTTCCATGAGAAGCCTGTCATTATATAGGAGAAGTTGAAGTGGTTAAAGAGATGAGGATGATCCCATCAAATTAGATAAATTAGTAGGATCGTAACCATATGGACGCCACCTCATATTTCCAGAAGATTCCACTTATAGAAGCTGCTAGAAATTATTTCCTCTTTTAGATTTAAAGCATCGTCGTGACCTGCCTATATAGCAGCCTGTGGAAATCCCGCAGGCTGGATATAGTGCAGCATGCGAAAATCAGGGATTTTCGCACTGTGTAAAAGGAGCAGCCTGCGATGGACTTCTAAAAATTCATCTTGCAAGGGTGGAAAGAGGTTTCTTTTCTCAGGCAAAAGATTATATTGGGAACCTGAACACATGTTTATGTAATCAACATCAGGGTGACCAAAATAATTAGTAAAAGAAAGTGAGGGAAAATCCCCTCACTTTGTCCTTCTTTATCCACTTTGCCTTGCTTGGATGTGTGTATTTTAAGCCTACTCGAAGATAATCAACATCACCTTTGTGTGAAGTTCTCGTCCTCCTATCCAGGATGATATCTTCCTGTAGCTCATCCAAGTACTCAGGTGCAAACTCATCAAATGATGATATTGAAACTTCCTCATCTTGATCCATGATCATGGGAGGCTTAAAAAGTTTCAAGTTCTCAACGTTCACAAATGAGTAAATCTGCATATAAGGTGGAAGATCCAGATGAAAAGAATTGGTACCACTTTTCTCCAAGATAGTGAAGGGTCCATAACGAATGGGATTGGGTTTCTTGCCTTGACCCTTCAATCTCTCTTTGTTGATGTGAATCCATAATCGGTCTCTAACCTGGAACTGATGATCAACCCTATGCTTGTCATTCTGAGCTTTATACTGTGCTTGAATTTTCTCCAATTGTTCCTTGATTGCTTGGTGTATCTGTTGAATCCTATGGATGAACTTGCGGGCTCTTTCCTCTGTTCGTTCTTCATTTACATCGGCATCTCTCTCGTACATCAAGTCCAAAGGAACCTTTGGTAGGTACCCAAAATATGTCTCAAAATGTGAACTCCAAGTGGATGAATGTAAATATCGATTGTATGCATGATGTACATAGGGTATTTGTTCATCCTGTACCTTGGGACGCTTGCTACAGTAGCCTTGAAGCAAAAGTACCACTGTTCGTTTTACCACCTCTGTCTTTCTGTCAGTCTGTGGATGGAAAGCAATGCTCCTCTTCAATTTGGTGTCCATCATTCTCCACAAGCTAGTCCAAAACTCCCCAAGGAATCGAGTATCTCGATCTGATATGATAGATGTGGGTAATCCAAAGTGAACCCAAACATGCTGAAAGAAGAGATTAGCAGTTTTCTCAACAATGATCTTCTTTTTACAAGGCATCAAGATACACATCTTGTTGAACCTATCCACTATAACATACAAATAATCATGACCCCCTTTGGTCATTGGTAAACCCCCTACAAAATCCATGGAGACACTTTCCCATGGATGTGATGGAACAGGAAGTGGTGAGTATAGCTCCAGTTTTCTATTAGTGGGCTTACAAGTAGAACACATCACACACCCCTTTACATATTTAGTTACAATTGCTTTCATTTGAGGCCAGTAACAAAACCTCTGCAAATGAGCCATAATTTTTCCTACCCGAAAATGCCCAGACACAAGAGAAGTATGAGCTTCTCGTATTACATAGACTTGTTCACTTGTGGGAATACATAGCTTTCCAAGATGGTAGAGTAAATTTCCCTGCAAACAATAGTTTTCTACCTGTGCACCAAGGGTTAGCTTCGTATATACTTCTTTAAAATATTCATCAATGGCATATTGTTCTATATAGATATCATGAGATAAAGAAACATTCTTCAAAATAATAGAAGAAATAATAGGAGTTCTAGAAAGCATATCAACTACCTTGTTACTTGTACCCTTTTTGTACTTGATTACCAAGTGAAACTATTGTAGAAAACCCATCCACTTGTAGTGTCGATATTTTTGCAATTTGGTCTATGCTTGAAGATACTGTAAGGGTTTGTGATCTGTATGTATGATTGTTTCCTTCCCTAACAATCAGTGCTTCCATTTCTTTACACTTTGGACTAATGCATACAACTCTTTATCATATGTAGGATAGTTAAAAACAACCTGGTTAAAATTTTCAGAGTGGTAACATATATGATTACACTATTGCATCAATATTGCACCCATGGCATATCCACTGGCATTTGTCTAGATCTCAAAATGATGTTGAAGATTCGACAGTGCTAATAGTAGTGCGGTACTGATCTTCCCCTTCAAAGTGTCGAAAGATTTTTGTTTCTTTCATTGCCAATGAAAAGTGTTCTTCACACTGGTTAAGGCATGCAGAGGAGCTGCTATGAAGGAGAAGTTCGGAATGAATCTCCTCCAATATTGGGCTTCGCCTAAGAAGCTTCGAACTTCGGTTACACTTTTTGGATCAGGCCAATTTACAATTACATCAATTTTGGAAGGGTCAATTTTCAATTGTCCTCCTCCTACAATATGACCTAAGTACACAAGTGTAGTCTTGCCAAATTCACATTTAGACAATTTTACATACAACTTTTCCCTTTGCAAAGTATCCAATACTTGCTTTACATGCCTCACATGCTCATCCCAAGTCCCGCTAAAAACAAGAATGTCGTCTAAATATACAATCACAAAGCCATCTATAAAAGGCCTAAATACATCATTCATCACATGCATGAAAGTTGCCAGAGCATTGCAAAGCCCAAACGACATATCCAACCACTTAAACAATCCCTGTTTGGTTTTAAAGGAAGTTTTCCATGCATCTTGTTCTGCGATTTTGATTTGATGATATCTACTGTGCAAATCCAACTTATTGAAATAGAAAACATTCTTCAATTGATCAAGTAAATCATCTATGCGAGGAAGAGGGTATCGATTTTTCACTGTGATTTTATTTAAGGCTCAATAATCGACACACATTTGCCATGCACCATATTTCTTTGGCACCATCATGATCAGAGAACCACAAGGAGATGAACTGGGCCTGATGACCCCTTAATCCAATAAGCCATGTACCCGCTTCTCGATCTCTGTCATCTCCACAACTGACATTCTATACATGCCCACATTAGGAAGATGAGAATCCTGCTGAAGATGTATCTCATGTTGGATTTACCTCTTAGGAGGTAATCCATCTAGTTCCTGAAAAATATCATCATACTTAGAAACAATATCAATTAATTCCTTTTTATGAGATGGATCATGCCCTTGGAAAACGTCGGATGTCCCGACATCTTTCTCTCTGACGACCATGAGTACATATCTCTTATTAGTGTTTATAAGTCATTTCATTTGACTTGCACTAACAAGTGTTGTATTTACCCTCATGTTGTGAGCTCTAAGAATATATTCCACTCCCCCTTTAGTAAGGTGGTATTTATTCTCATGATGAAAGAATACTGTTTTTCTATCATAAAGATAAGGACTTCCCAACACTATGCCACATATATCAAGTGGTACAACATCCAAATCCACTTCATCAATCAATTTTGAAGCAATAACAAATCTAATCCTACATTGTTTGGTGACATTAAGTTTTGCTTTGTCACATACCCAACCAAGAGGATAAGGTTTTAGATGTCATTTTGTTTCAAGACCCATTTTCTTGACAAGTGCTTCAGATATTAAGTTTACTTGGGAACCCAGATCAAATAATGTATCTATCTTAGTATGTTTAGATACGACTCTTATGTGAAATAACTCATTCCTCTTTCGTCCATCAACATGAGATTCATCATTGGAACTAGAACTAGCATGAAGAGAATATTTACCTTGTACTCCAATCGCTGTGATCTTTCCTTCATCTCCTGAATCAGAACCAAGATCTTGTTGTACCATAGCAACGGTCTTTGTCTTCCCCTTTCCACTAAACTGTTTCAGTTTCTTTTCTGGATGTAGTTTCCAACAATGTTCTTCATCATGACCGCTCTTCTTACAATGAGTGCAAGATGGTTTTCCTCCTTCTCTCGTCACTGTAGCAGCCTTATTGTCCTTCCTTTTAAACTTCTTAAAAGTCTTCCGTGGGAAGTTGGAAGGTTTCTTTTTGGTATTTTCTTGAACATGTTTCCCCCTGTTCTCAAGGTGAGTGTCTTGCACAAAAACTTTGTCAAGACTAGTGGGGTTAAACAAGAGAAAAGTATGCCGAATATAACTGTGAAGTGCACCAATATATTTCATTAAAGTCTCATAAGAATCCAAAGGAATATTCAATGCAAGAGCTTTCTTCCTAAATTCTTCTGTGAAACTTTGTACAATTTGTCCTTTACTTTGCCTTAAAGTTTTCCATTCCATCATTGCTTTATGCAAATACCCTAATGGATAAAATTGCTTCCTTATTGATGATTTAAATTCCAACCATGAGGAAAGAAGCTTACCACACTTACTTCTCTCCTGAAGCTTGCTCTCCCACCATATGAGAGCGGTTCCTTCCAACAGAAGAGAAGTCAGTTGCACTTTAACTTCCTCTTCATCAATATGTTGGACACGACAATACAATTCAACCTGTTGGATCGAATTATCTAGCTTTTCAAGATTAGCATCTCCATTAAACATAGGTAAAGCAAATTTTACATCAATATTTAGTAATGGTTTATTAAAAGAGGCTCTATGGATAGAATTATGAGAATGATGAGAATGCTCAGAGGAAAAAGAACTAGAAATTGAAGGTGAAGAAGAAGGCTTAGGAGGATCTCCTCCAGCCCCTTGGTTTACCAAAGCATCGTCATCTACATGTGATTTCTTTTTCTTCCCTTTCTTCTTCATCCACTTCTCATAATCTCCATACATTCACTTGACCATTTCTGACATGCAATAAAAGACAATGTGAAAGTTTTTCTCCCGTTCATCATGCTTGTCCTCTTCTGCCATTTTCTTCCTTCTAGATACATGGCCAACTTTGGGATTGAAAGTATTAAGAGTTCCTTCACCCTGCTTATGCTTGGCCCTAGTAAGAATTCACACTCAACAATTCAAGTCAAAGATGACTGCTCTGATACCAACATGATCCAAGATATTTTCATCGTGACTTATAAAGAATTGCATTAAATGAACATAAATTAAAGTGCACCATTAAAGAAGGAAAAACTTAAAAATGAAGAGACATAAGCATCAGATCTGAACACAAAAACTTGATAACGGAGTTCATCCCTGGTGGACTACGTCTCCGGGTCCTTCTCTCAAATGGGTAGGCTCTTTCATTAACTCAACAAAAGAATTTGGCAAATACATGAATACACCTCATTCTGAAATCAAGCTACAGAAATAATGCTCAGATAATAAAACATACATTACCACTAGATTTGTGGCGTCGAATTACCCAAAAATGACTGTCTCCACTCTCTGATCCAACTCTAGCACTCCCAGGCCCAAGAATAATTATGTGTCGGTTTATGTGCGCTACAACCTGCAATTATGACAGTTCTGTCTCGAAATCCATGCCCGCAAGTCTGTACGGTCCGCGCCTCCCCCTTGGATTTGGGAGGATTGTACCTTTTAAGTAATGAGTGTGGCCAGATATACCAACTAGTATCTGTGGTGCATTGGTTATGGGCGGAGTAGTTAAGGCGTTGGGCATTGCGGAGGTTCCGGGGTCGAATCCCACCGGACTCCATTTTTGAACTTTGGGTTGTATATACATATGTTACAATATATTCGCTCTTGCTAAGTTTAGCGTACCCGCTAGAGACAGTTCCAATGATTTCTAACATTGGCGTGGTCTGCCAGATTTGGCAGACCCACCATATTTTTAAAACAAAATTCGTTCACGGGTTAATATTGGGAATTTTCGAGATGCCACGTGTTTCCTGATGATTGGGCCACATGGAACCCATTGATAATTCCACCTATATGCTGGCGTTTCTTCCCCATTATTTTGTACCTAACACGTGGTGAACCTGGGTGGTGCCACGTGGCATTGCTTGGGGGTGCCACGTGACACTTTTCTATTGGTCCACATGGACCCCTGGAAATCCCATTGGAAGGTGACACATGGAAGCCTCTGGTGCTACCACGTAGCATGCTGACATCAACATCCCATATTATGACATCACCCTTCCATGTCAGCTGCTGACGTCAACAATAATGATGATGATGTGGCCCCCTGATGACTGGCCTTATTTGATCGCAACTTTGAACACAAATATCTTTCAAACCGTAACTATGTTTGATGATTCGTTTGCACTGTTAGAAATCTTGAGACACACTCTTCACGATCATGTCATTTTCACTGAGTTTTGGGAACTTTGAATTTTTTCCCTTTCTCTATTTGTTGGAGCCATTCTGAGCATTCTGAGTTGCCTCTATGAGTTCTAAGTTATTCTTAGCCTTCTCTTGATACTTTTTGGATCAATACACCTTGTTGATGGTATGATACATTGTTAAGAGGAACATCTTGGATACTTGGCATATGGTTTACTGTATGGTGTATGTCATGATTGAGTGATATGGTATATGGTTGAGATACATTGTTGGTACATGGTATGGTACAAGCATTGATGTACATGATTGATACTTGGTATGGTGTTGATAGTTGAGGTACATGGTATAGTTGTTGTTGCATATTTGATGCACTTGTTGTGGTACATAGTTGATGCTTGGTATGGAACAAGTTGATGGTTTGGTACATGGTTGAGACACATATCTTGTGATGGTATGTTGGTGATCTTGGTACATGCTTGGTAGAGACATGTGTTGGTGATGTTGCGCATCTAGTTGAGAGGTATCCCTGGTATTGATCCATGTGAGAGGATCTGGTTGAGTATCAGTGACAGTGACATATTGGAAAATTTGATCAGTGACAGGTTGATGTGATAAGTTGGATACTGTGAGAGGTTGGATATTGTGATAGGTTGACATGTTACAGGTTGATGTGACAATGATAGTGGTAGTGATTGTGGTAGTGAAAGTTGGTCTACATTTATATTTCAAGGAAAAAGGATGGGGAAAGTAAAGGGGGTTGTAGCCTCCTTCTGGTTGGTGTTGGAGAACACAGGGAGTTGGAGATTCCTTCATATTGGAGCTTGAGAATCAAGGGGTTATAACCTCCTTTTTGTTGGTGCTATAGAAAACAGGGAGTTGGATCTTCCTTCGGGTTGGAACTTCAGAATCAGATGGTTGTAGCCTCCTTCTGGTTGGAGCCATAGAATTCAAGGAGTTATATCTTCCTTCAGGTTAGATCCTATAAATAGGGGGTTGTAGCCTCCTTCTAGTTGTATTTGGAGATTTGGGAAGTTGTCGCTTCCAATGAATGTATTATTTGATATATATAAGAAATCATTCTATGGTTTTCTCCCATTTGGGTTTCCACGTAAAATCTGGTGTATTGTGTATTTGATGCGATGTTTCTTATGCTTATATGCTCATGATATATTGAATGTAATCATAGATGATACATTGATGATATATTGTTGATAATATTGAAGTTTATATGTTGTGGTTAAAAGTGGTAAAAGTGTTCATACTGATTCACCCTCCCCACCTCTTAGTATTCCAACAAAGGATAGGATATCAATGTAGCTCCTTCACAAAAATTGACAAACCGAGAATTATAGTCCATTCTCAAATCCTGACAAAGAACATAAGATCAAGAGAGAATAACTCAATTTTTTCAAAAATACTAACCAAGAAAATCAAGGAAAACAAATTGAAAGTATAATACAAGAATTTATGCAACTCTTAAAGGAACAACATTTAGTCGGTCAGATGATATACCTGCTTAAAATCCTACATGAATATAAAGAAGGACAGAGACCATATAAATATGCCAGACAACTATCCTATAAATATAAATATTATGACCCAAAGGTCGACTTGCAAATCCACTGGGAAATGATTGAACATGTAGTTGTTAGAATATGAAAGATTGTGCTTGTTTTACCATTGACAACACCCTTGTCACCTAACCATAGGCCGAAGCCACCCTCCGAGCACCTTGACCTTGACAAAGAAGAGAATCTCGGTAGCAATCCAATAGCCAAGAGAGGTTAATTCACCAAGAAAGAAGTAACCAAGCTGATCAGTTAGTCCCACCCAAAAGATGGTGCAGTACCTTCCCCATGATTTGCGCACAAGACTGCAACTACACTGCGCAGAACTGGCTCTCTGCAACTGCTGAGAAGTGTGTCAAATGAGAGACTGGTGTCCTGTATTTATAGTGGTTCTGGCAGACTTACTGGGGCCAACTTCTCCTTCTGGGTACTAATTAATTCATATTAACCTGCAGTTGACATCTTGTCTAGGGTTTCCTTCATTTCTTTGCTTCCTTTCGGAACATTCTAATCTTTTCAAAGGTCATAATAGAGGTTCATACCTCCCGAAGCTACCATAATATCAACACTCCCTCCTAGCTAGGGAGGTATGGTCTTGAGCACAAACAGACCATTCAACTGGTAGTATCAAGAGCATCGTCATTATTATCCAACTGGATAATATCCTATGACAACTGGTACAATATCAATTGGTAGAACACAACTGTGTCTATCCATGGTAGTACACAACTACTCAAACCATGACACATAGTCACAAATAGTGGAACATATCCACCACAGTAGTATATCTCTATTGTCTGGAGACATACAGTCTCCATAACAATCATGTGATGACAACCCGCACAGAAAATATTGTTAAAATAAACTGAACCATATGGGCCAATATTTCACTCACATCTGTGAGATCTGAAAGAATATCTGCCCTCAGTATAGAACATCAACAATGGGATATCTTCCCTATTCTTCTCAGACAAGGAAGAATGATTGTTTCTGATTTCTGAGCCTGGACCATTCCTCACCCTGGGCCATTTCTCCTACACTAATCAAAGTGCACCCTAGAGAGAATGTATAAACCCTAAGGAATGTCTATCCCTGATTGCTGAGCCTGGACCATTCCCCACCCTGGGCCATTCTTCCTACACTAATCAAAGTGCACCCTAGAGATAATTTATAAACCCCAAGGAATGACCGTCCGGACCATTTCCTTTTTTAACCACAAGAGGAAAAGATTGTCCTGTATCAACCTCCAAAACAGACCATTCCTCATGTTAACCACAATGAGAAATCGTTGTCCGATGAGGCGGGCCAGTATTATTGAGTAACCATCAAGAAGAGAGACTTCCCTAGACCACTCCCCATGTTAACCACAATAGGAAGTCACTATCTATGATACATCAACAATATGGACCATTTCCCATGTTAACCACAATGGGAAATCGATGTTCGTCAGAAATCTCAATCCACTTTCCGAACAGGAAAGAATCTGTCCAAGATGTACCATTTTTCAATCACAAAATAAAAAATTTCAATAATATTTTCAGTGCTCCCTCCCAACCTGGAGAGTCATTTCTTCCCTTTCAACTAAGGGAGTTATTTCCACGATCCCCATCTTCTCTCGGAAATATGAAAACTTTTTTCTGGATAGAGGTTTTGTCAGGATATTTGTTGTCTGCTCACCAGTGAGGATATACTCGAGCTTTACCTCTCCTTCCTGGACTTTATCTCAAATAAAGTAGTATTTGATCTCAATATGTTTCGACCTTTCATGAAACACGAGATGTTCTAATAATCTTGTACAACTCTGATTATCACAATATATTATGGTCGATTCTGGAATCTGATCAAATAAATTGGAGATTAACTTCCTTAACCATATTTCTTATGTTCATGCTTCACATGCTACCATATACTCTGCTTCTGTTGTGTTGAGTGTGACAGAATTTTGTTTCCTGCTGCCCCAATATATCATAGCGGAGCCCAGGCTGAAACACATACCTGAAGTGCTCTTTCTATCTTCTGCACTTCTTTCCCAATCAGAGTCTATGAATCCATGAAGTTGGATATCATTGGATGCGGTATATCTCAAGCCATAGTTTATTGTCCCATGAATACATCTTAATACATGCTTTGCAGCTATCCAATGTTCATGTCTTGGTTCCACCTAGAACTGGCTTACTGTATTTATAACAAAGAAAATGTTTGGTCGAGTATTTACCAAATACATCAATGACCCAATGAGTTTTCGATATAGAGATGGGTCTACTGGATCATGTTGAAATAATGTAACTGCGAAGAGCATTCTTATTATTGGATTAAATCTCCATTGCGGATTAATCATGTCATTATTATTATTATTGTTATTGGATTAATCCCCATTGTGGATTAATCATCTCGGTAATTGTATAAGGACCAAATCCCCTTTTGTGGATTGGTCATCAGACAATTACAAAGGGAAGAATAAGAAGTCGGCCCCAACAGTTATTATGGAAGACCCATAATTAATTAAAGGTAGGTTTACTCACCCAGAGTGAGAGGTCGGCCCTGCCAGTTGTGAACTTTCACACGTGCCAGTCTTGTATAAATAAGAGGCTAGTGCCTCACTTCAAACACACAACTCACTTGCTCATTTCTCTTATGAGGCAAGCTACAATTACTAGAGAGAGGAGGAGAAGAGTGGYRCATATCTTGGGGAGGACTTTCTGTATTGGTTTGAGTTATCTCTTGAACATTGTTTAAGCTATTTATGATAAGGAAGTTTTGCTGGGTTTTCTTCCCCTAGAGGGTTTCCCAGGATAAATGTTGTGTCTCTTGTGAATGTGTATTTATCAGTGATCTTGTTCTTATGATGCTATTATATATTGAAATGCAAAGAACTATAATAATAGCATAAACATTAACATGGTTTCAGAGCCAACCTGAAGGAAACACTATTTGCAAGAGAAAAACGTCACTGCTGCAGCACTTGCAAATTAGGGTTTTGAAAAAGTATCTCTTTTCATCCCCCTAACCTCCTAGAAAGTTGCGCCCTCCCCCCAGGATCAATTTGGCACCTAGAGCGCACCCTTTCAATGGCTGGATCTCCTAGAAAGTGAAACCCTAGTTTCACAAAAGTACCAGAAGTACCAGAAAACTAGTACTAGAAGTACCAGAGTACCAGAAGTACCGGAAGCACTAGTCCAGAAATCTGTAGATCAGATTTGACGGGGTAAAATTTGGTTTTCTCATATCTGAGGACACTAGGCTACTTGCCTCAGCCAAGCGCACCTCCTGGTAAAGTCAAAATTTGATTTTGAGCATTTTCATTTTTTGGTTATTTTTGTTGCCGCAAGTACAAAATGTCTGCAAGCACAAATCTTGTTGAGAAACTAGAAGGCATAGATAACTTCCATGCCTGGAAGTATAGGATCAGTCTGATCCTTGTAGAGAATGACCTATCAAGATTTATCAAAGAAGTAGTAGAGGAACCTGAAGATGTCGTAGATAAAGCAAAGCATCAGAAGGACTCAATCAAGGCTCAGAGAATCATTGCAGATTCAATCAAAGACCACCTGATCCTGTATATATCGTCAAAGAAAACCCTGAAGGAGATGTTTGATGTTCTAAGCAAACTATATGAAGGAAAAAACATCAATCGAAAGATGAATCTCAGAACTCAGTTGAAGAATACCAAGATGCAAAAAGGAGAAATGATTCAAGAATATTTCTCCCGAATCTCCGAAATAAAAGAACAGTTAAAAGCGATTGGAGACACCATTGACGAAGACGAATTTGTAATAACCGCCCTAAATGGTCTCACAAGACCTTGGGATGCTTTCATCCAGTCAGTATGTGGCAGAAAGGAGAAACTACATTTTGAGAGCCTATGGGAAGAATGTACCCAAGAAGAGACAAGGGTAGCCAACCGTGAAG
>ML798526.1:225491-261753 GCA_009831015.1 Picea engelmannii | reverse complement strand
GAAACAAAGGCCTCATCCAGACTTGACAGTTCTTGCTCAGGTGGCAGTCAATATGCAAGGGGAGAAGTCAGATGTTAATTGATTTTGGTTTTAAATCAATTTTGGAAGCGAAGGTTCTTTTTGTGCACTATCGGAACTTTCAACAGCGCTAGGCTATTATTCCGTTACCCGTTAGTTGTGGAAAGCGATAGCTTTCAACAGCTAACCCGTGAAAAGTTCCAACGGTTGCGCTGTTGAAAGCTGGGCGAACAGTTTTGGAAGCCAACAACGCAACAGTTCATTTCAAACGAGTTCCAAGGGTATGCCAGTGTATCAGGGAAGTAGAAGATCGAATGCTAGCAGTTCAACCTCAGAGATTCGAGGGATTTTTGTTACACATCAAAGAACCATTTCCTAAAAACTCGGCCACGAATACTGGAAATTTCAACAGTCATACACATGTGTCATTTTATTCTACCACACTGCAGATGTTGAAGCTGAAGGAGGAAATTGGCGACTTTTTGAAGACTGAAGAGAGATTTGATCACTTAATTTAGCTGTTGAAGATTTTAATTTTAGAGTAGTTCAAGTAAAATAGAACTATTTTCATTTAATGACAGATCCATGTTTTTAGGATCTGTTCAACTGTCTGTAAAGGCTATAAAACACCTATTTTGATATCAAACAAGGGTTCGATTTGGAATACTATTATGCTGCCTTTGTAATACAAGACCTATTCTTATTTTATAAAAAATCGCAAGCTTCTTTCAGTTCTGTGTCAGATTTTCTTCTCTGTTCTTTTATAGCTTATGAGTGGATGTCCTTTGTTGAAACTTATTCAATTTGCAGTGACTGTCATCTCATTGATAAATTGTCTTAGTTGATTATTATAAGCTATTTCTTGGTTGTTAGACCCATTTTGTTTGATTGGTATGAAACATAATCTGGTTCAATAGCTGTTCTCCTTCCCCCATTTGATCAAACTTTATCTGACCATGGTGCTAGAAAGCCTTGTGAGATTTCATATCTCTAGACAGTCTTGAAAGTACAGTCCAGCCATTAGCTATTCATCTTGATCCACTAAACCACACTTTTATTTAGAAAATTGCTTCAAAAGAGTTAGTTACCAGGCATCTCTGACTTACAGCCTAGGAGAGTTTCCTGGAGTGATAACAAACCGAAACTAACGGTAAAGCTGGGACTTTGTGTTTGCCTGTAAACAACTGACAAGGAGTACAAGTTTAGAATTTAGTGTTTACATCAGTGAATAATTTAGTCCAGTAATACCCGACTCTTAAGATTTTATAAGTCGTTGTCGCCTAGCATGGTGTCCTCCGCACACTCCCATGTGGAATTCGTCTATAACTTGTTATGTTTCAGCCTCGACTATGCAGCTCAGCAGGAAACCCAGGGGGTCTTTCCAATA
Source organism: Picea engelmannii (assembly GCA_009831015.1). Classification (NCBI taxonomy): domain Eukaryota; kingdom Viridiplantae; phylum Streptophyta; class Pinopsida; order Pinales; family Pinaceae; genus Picea; species Picea engelmannii. Next base: position 260,348 of record ML798526.1, on the reverse strand, counting down.
CAATTTATCATCTATGATAAAATATTTTATACCGTGTAACTTTAATGTCCTAGTTATAGATGGGTTTAACTCACTGGGACATTGAAGGGTCAGTAAGTAGGAAACGATATCGTGATACCAGACTGAAGTAGAGAACTTGTCTTGAATCTCATTTGTGGGTGTAGTGACGTCAATCTCATATATTTCTAGAAATGCCTCATTCTCTTGCAGCTGATTTATCCCATGTTCTTTTAGATTTGATTCAGTTAGCAAATTATCCAAACCATGACCTTTGATAATTTTAGTTGGTTTGACTTCCAGGTCAAACTCCTGAATTTTAGCCCGCCACCTGCCTCTTCTTCCGTCACTGTATGGCTACACCAATATATCTTTAATAGAACTTGAAGGCACATAAGCAATGATATTTGAGTGCAATATGTAGGTTCTGAAAGCCTTGAGAGAGTTTACCATTTCATAAGCTTGTTTTTGTTGAAATTAATAAGACAACTGAGAAGGGGGGGTGAATCAGTTGTTATTGTGCTTAAACAATTTTAAGTCTATTAAAACACTCTTAATCTTTCTTCAAGTGATCATCAACATTATACATCATATGGACAGTAAAAGTAAAGAGCATCAGTCACACATAAGGTATACAAAGAGACATATTTTCACAAGGAAACCCATAAAGGGAGAAAACCTCTTCTTCTTCGAAATGATAGGCATTTTTTTAAGTTTTGTACATCATCTATAATTGAGCACCAACTCAATGTGAGGCTACTACCTTTGTTTTACAAGCTGCAACTTGTTTGAGAGCACCGACTCTCTTGTTTCTCTAGCACCCACTAGAAGGAAGCACCAACTCCCCTAATGTTCCAGCACCAACTTCCAGTTACACAGGCTCCAACCTGTATAACAGAGAACACTTGTTCTCCCTTGCACCACCCTGCCACCCTGGTTTCTCTGGCTGCAACCAGATGGAAGCTACAAATCCCTATGTTCAAGCTCCCACTTGAACCTCTGAGGACAATAGCCCTCCCTAGAACCTCCCAACCACCCTGAAATATGAATGAATAAATAAACAGACAACTACACAGATAAATCGATTCTTACCACTTCTTCTCTGTTCTGTAAATCTAGTCTTCTTCTAATTGTTCTGCAATTCTTCTCTTCCTTTGTCTGTTCTGCAATTTTGCTCTGCTTCAAATTGTTCTGTCATTCTACTCTGTTTCAAATATTTTCCTCATCTTTTACTCTTCTCTGAGTTTTATATCACACTGCGCACATTTTCAGTCTCACACTGCGCATATTTTTAGTCTCACACTGCGCATCTTTTTAGTCTCACACTGCACATACTGTGATTTCCCCTTTCTTACAGTTTACTTCATTTTTTCATCCAGAACGACCAACCCCACATTGTCTGTATATTTTTCTTTTATGCACCACACCCACAGCGGTTACACTTTGCATCTTCTTAGGCAAAAGAAAAAACCGTCCGAGCAACTGAAACGCCAACCGATTAGGAATCATGCATCAGTTTTGCTAACTGATTCGTAACTGATGAATTAAATGTGAGAGAGAACAGTAGCCCTCCGATCATTTTCAAGTTTATCTGCACCATTGGATGAACTTTATTAATCTTGCCTTTAAATCGAGTTTCAGCGCTTCGGCATTCCTGTGGCCAAGTGTCTCGACACTTCATATCACTGAAGCTTCGATAAAGAGCTTTTCTGTGCTAGCTCCTTCCTCTATATGACTATGGCCATGACCAAGCGCTTATGCAAAAAGTGATTTTCGTGAATTCGCATTTCATGAGTCTAGAGATAAGGCATCTCGACTCTCCAAGTCATGATCCCCGAAACCCCAAGATGGAGCTGAGATCAACGGTCCACGATCTTGATGAATCTATGGTCCAGATATCATCGTGAATTCACATCTCGTGATTCCTTCGATGGAGGTTCTTGTCACTCCAAGTTGCGATAGGCAAAACTCTGAAATGAAGCTTAGATCAATGGTCCACGATCTCGATGAATCTACGGTCCATATTTCATCATGAATTCACATCTCGCGATTTCAGTGATTATATTTCTTGCCTCTCCAAGTCACGAGTCACGAAACTCTGAAATGGAGTCGACGGTCCAGATCACACCTTGATCTGACGGCTATGATTAAATCGCGATTTCAATGGTCATATTTTTTTCCTCTCCAAGTCGCGAGTCACGAAACTCCAAAATGGAGTCGATGGTCCAGATCACACCTTGATTTTACAGCTGCGATTAAATCGCGATTTCGCATATCGCGATTTTGATGGTTTTGTTTCTTACCTCTCCAAGTCACGATAAGCGAAGCTCCGAGATGGAGCTCAGATCAACGTTCCATAACACACCTTGATCTGACGGCTGGGATTAAATCGCGATTTTGGGAGATGAGAGGTTGGATCATTTCTTACTTTTGACTTTCCATTCAGCAAAATGTTGATCTATGTCCACGTGTCATGCTCGAAGATGAATGGTCCTCCTTCTTTCGGGATTTTGTATGCCCATTTCTCCTTGCACTTTAATGAACATGCAGGTTCTTCATGATCCAACGATGGTCGATCCTCGTGCTTAGATCTAACACCTGAGATTTGTCCTCCTCTTCTATGCATTCTTCTTGTCTACTAACAAATATGACGGTCCTCCTTGTTTCGAGAATTTTGAATGGGATCCAACGATCAGAAATGCTTCTCCTCCCGAGCTTACTTTGTTCCGCTTACTCTAATATTTCCATCGATGATTCTTGTCAACAATCCTCTGCACTATCTCTTCTGAGCTTATTCGAATCTTCTCTGCAGCGTCTTCTCATAATGCCAATCTATTACATATTTTTTGTACTCATGCCATCTTCACTGTTGTACTTGCCATCAATGACAAGTATACAAGCATGCGTTGTCTGTTAAATATTTGCCAACAGTTTTTCCAATATATCATATTTCATCTTAGCATCTCTAAGACTTCTACTAAAAAATGCAATAGGCTGCTCAAAACCTTCATCATTTTTTTGTAACAATATAGCTGCGATTGTATGTTCAGAGGAAAAAGAGAAAATCAAAAACTCTTTTGTGTAATCTGGGCTTGCGAAGACCGGTGCTTCGCTTATTACTTTCTTGATACGTTGAAATGGCACTTTGGATTTGTTTGTCCACTTCACCTCACTATTCTTTTAAAGAATATCTGTAATCAATTTTACAATTTCGGCAAAGTTAGGGATAAACCTTCTCAAGAAGTTTATTTTTCCTAAAAAAGATTGAATTTCTTTTACGTTTCTAGGAATATTTATGGTATCTATCACCTCGACCCTTTTGGGATCGATTTTGACTCCATCTCTAAACACGATATGACCCAATATTTTACCTTCTTGCATTGCAAAATGGGATTTCTTGGGATTAAGTGACAAACCAAATTTGCGACATTTCTCAAAATTTTGTTTGAGGTGTGTTAGATGTTCTGCATCATATTTAGAGAAAACAATCAGGTCATCAAGATAGATAACGACGAACTTATCTCTTTCACCCATGAAAGCGATATCCATGGCTCGTTGGAAAGTTTCCCCTGCATTCATTAAACCAAAAGGCATTTTTTCGTACATAAAGGTACCCCAGGGGGTAGTGAATGCAGTTTTTTCTTTGTCATCTTGATGTACTGCAATTTGATTGTAACCTGAAAAACCATCAATCATAGACATTATGTTAGCTCCAACTACTTTTTCTAAAACATGGCCCATCTTAGGTAATGGATAATTGTCCTTGAGTGATGATCGATTCAGGTTTCTAAAATCTACACACAGCCTAATCTCACCATTTTTATTTCTTACTGGGACTAAATTGGCTACCCACTCAGAATATCTCAGTGGGACAATGATTTTAGCGTCCAAGAGTTTTTTGACTTCTTTTTCTATTACCGGTAGTAGGATAGGGTTAATCTGTCTGAGTTTTTTCTTGAAAGGTTTGACACCTGTTTTCAGAGGAATTTTATGTTCCATTATAATAGTGTCATAGGTTCTCAATTCGTCATAAGACCAAGAGAAAACATCTTTATATTGTCTAAGCAACTCAGCATACTTACTTTTTTTTCAGGAGACAGATATTTGGACAATTTCACCAACCTAGGTTTTTCTTTGGTACCGATATCACAATCCTCAACCTCCTATGGCTGAGGATGTAAGGTAGACTTCAAAGGGATGTCATCATGATTAAATATCCTTTCTAAGGGGATCAAACCTTTAGGTATCTAATTATTTTTTAAAACAAGCATCCAATGGTTAGCAATCTTATCTTGAAACTCTTGGGGGTCTTCGCCTTCTTGCATGATCCAAATAGGGTCATTCTGGTTTTCTTGGTCGGCATGCATTTCGGCAAAGTCATCTACTGTTTCTAAAACTTTCTGGAGTTTTTCATCATCCTCCAAAACCTGCCAATGTTGTATGTTATTCGGTATGGAAGGCCTATGTCTCGTTAGTATATGGTATTTTAATTTGAAAGACGTGGGAGGTGTGAACGTTGAAGCTTCTTTGGCTAACACATCCGCCTGTTGATTTTCTTCTCTTGGAATGTAATGAACGTTAACAGAGGAGAAAAAAATTTCGATCAAATCCCAAACATAGTTCCGATAAGATCTTAACCTAGGATGTTTGGCCTAGTATTGACGATTTACCTGTTTCACGATTAGCTCTGCATCGCCAAATACTTCCAAGTTTTTAATTTCAATTCTCTTGGCATCTTCCAATCCTAACACTAGGGATTCATACTCGCATACATTGTTAGTGTGGTCAGTGTTCCACTGTAATATATAAGAGAAAGCGATAAAAAAAAATTCATCAGGTGCCACAAAAAGCACCCCAGCTTCGGCCCCAAAATAAGATGAGGCACCATAAAAAAACATCTTCCAAACACCAGTGCTATATACATCCTGTTTTACTTTCTCTTTTTATTTTTTATTTTTTGTACAACTTTCCTCTATACATTTATCAATATCATCATCGATAGATAAAATGCAATTGCCTAAATCTTGATCAGCAATGTAAACAGGGTAGTTGTTTTGGTTATGTGGGTCACTTACCGTGAATGCTAACCTGGTTTCTCTATACAAACGCCTAAACTGTCCTCCAAAGACCGAGATCGTATCATACATCATGTCAAGTTGGAGGGATCCTCCAAGTTTAGCGCCCCAAGACCTGGATAAGAGCATACCCTACTTCGGGGGTATATCAGCGACAACCACATCCATTAATTCCTTTTGTGGGTATCTGTGCAAGATTAATGACTAAATATTTTATCATGCCTATACACTTAACTTTTCTTGAATCGAATGAAAATAAATCTCCATAACGTCTGGTGATTTCAAAACCAAGTCTCTCCATAATGGCTTTAAGCATTACATTGTGAGAGGCTCCAAAATCTAACATGCAATTATGGAGTAAGTGATCATGCACATTCAGAGTGATATAGAAAGGGGCAACGTTATCTTTGGCACCTTCGAAATGTGGGCCGAAAATTATGTTAGGCTTGTCATCTTCTAAATTTATAACATCGGCCTGGCTTTCTGATAAACTAATCATTTTAGTGATCTGTTTTCTATAAATTGGATTTTTTTCCAGTTCGACAGGAGGTATAGGGATTTTGATTTTATTTATTTCATTTTCCAGATTAAAACTTCATGTTGTTTTGTCGATCTCTATGGTTTAGACTTCTAGCCCCTTCTTATCAACTTTATTTTGTAGTGGGCTTTTAGTTTCAATTACAGGGACCTTCATTTTCTGCGCGTTTACGGCTGATGTATGTGATGGCTTTGTCTTGGTAGGCTATGTTTCAGTGGTCCTAGTTCTTATAGTCTGCTTCTTAGCATTTTTTGAAATTGACTCATCTGTTTCACCCCTCGGCAAAATCTTTTTCACTGGGGGAGTTGTGAGGCTCTTATTTCTAGTCCTTAGATTGTACTTTTGGTGGAGTTCGGCCATTATATTCTCTGCAATTTCCTGATAGATTGAATCTTCAATAATACCACTATTTTTTATTTTGGGATCTATCTTTTGTAGTTGCAAATTTTTCATAATCTTTCCTCATTAAAAAAGGTTGTAGGTAGTCGTCGCCAAGATTATTAATGTCTTCTTCTAGTTCCTCAAAATCATCCACGTCTTCTCCTCCTATAAAGTTTTCGCTTTTAAAGGGGGTTTGGATTTTTTGATCCTCATTCTTAATCTGTCTTGGTGGATTTTGAGGGTTAGGATTCCTTTTGAAATCCTTTCTGGGAAAGTGCTCATTCTTCACTTGATCTAGATCCATTCTTGAGATCTTATTTGACAGCTCTTTGATTACTCTCGCCATCTCATCCATTTTGTCTTCTGAAGATCTTCCAGATCCAAACGGTCCCCCTTGATCTCTATATCTTCTAGTTTCTTTGTTTCCAGTTTTGAATTTGGTTTTCAACTTTCCTAATGCCATCATGTTTGACTCAATTTATAAGGAATCATCTTGCATCTTGGTGAGGTCTATCGATCTCCTCTACCTCAATAATAGGGAGAAATCAGGGTCAAAAGCTCCAGCGAAGGTTACTTTTGCTGCAGGTTGGGAGGGTTTGACCTCAGTTGGAATCTTATTATACAATTTATTGAACCTCTGGGTGAACTCGAGGACTAATTAAGAGTGTTTCTTTCTTAGAGCCCCAAATTCAATTAGATAATAGAGATGGTCTCTCCTTTCCCCCCACTATCTAATAAAATCATTTTCAAGTTCCTCATATGATGGTATAGATCTTTCTACTAGACCATGGAACCAAGTTCTTACCTGACCTTCAAAAGTATAAACCAAGAGTTTGGAGTAGACATATTCATGTTCGAGTCCAAGGATGTCAACGAATTGGTCAAAGAAATTGATGTTTTTTGCTGCAGTCAAATCACCCTCTCTTGTGAAGTCATGGAGGGGGACTGGGAGGACCAAAGGAGCATATCTAGTAGCCACCTTTGCAAATATTCGAGGGGGTGTTACTTGGCCATTGGCTCCTCCTCCTGCAGCACCACCTCTAGCAGCGCCTCCTCCGGCCACAGCCATTGACGATTTAGAGGTTGTTTCTTGGAGACTATGAAGAAGGGTCTCAGGAAATTGGCTATCAAGGGACAGGAAACTTGAGGAAGGGGAACTGGGGAAAAGTGGACTAGTTTCTTCAGACTCACAGGGTGAATATAAAGGAGAATCAACAAGAGTTGTGTCGAGAAGAATAGGATGATCGTAGGAGCTCTGAGAGATAGGAAAATTAACTTCATGAAGTGAAGAAGTGTCTATCGAAGTGGGAAGCGATGTTGATCTCTTACCTCTATTGGTGAAAGAAACGGTTAGGAAAATCTCAGTTTTAAAATCAGGCGAGACCAAACCAGGCTCAAGGGTTGTGATCTTATTAGTAGGTAACCCCCCACAAAAAGGTGGGGTATTCGATCCTTCAAAAAGACCCCTAGTTTCTGACTCTGTAATTTTAGGTTGATAAAACCTATTTGTCAATAATACAGTCTATTTAGGATATCTTCTTGATTTTAAATTTTTTTCTGGATCGGGAACAGGCGAAGTTTGTTTGTCGTCTGGGTTTTTTCTGGTATTCTTTTGGTTAAAATCCAGTTTATTTATCGTGGAGTCACCAAGTGAAAGATAAAGGTAGCCTTATAGGATTTTTAATATTTGTTCACTATCAAAGATAGAAAGTGTCAATGTCGTTCTTCCCAGGGAAAAGCTTCATTTCTTCGTTCCCCGGCAACGACGCCAAAAAGATGTTGTTCCTGAGTTTGTACTTTAAGGCTCTAAATTACACTATCAAGGCATCTAAAAAGATAGAAAAATCTAAGGATAAAAAAAAGGGTCAGTTATATTGAAAACGGTTATGGCTAGTTCCTTAATTGTCTCTGTCTAGCTTCCCAGTTTTCCTGGATAATAATGACTCTTTCAATTACTGCCCATGAACGTTATAATTCAACCCAGTTATTTTTTGTCTGTAAGATGGTGTTAAATAAATTTAAGGCAATGCTCATTTGATCCAATAATCCAGGTTCGATATTAGGCTGTCTTGTAACTGGATCAGTCATGGGGGATAAAGACTGAAAGGATAAAATCTTTTTGTTTTCTTTTAAGGGTTCGCTATTTATGTTTAAAAACATGTAAGAAGAGCTCTAAAACCTTGAATTAATAGTATGACAAAACTAAAGGTCATTTCTGGTAACTGAGTTAAATTTTGAAAAGGGAATATGCATGAAATGAAAAGAAAACATAAAGTTGTCGAACAAGGTGAGGCATCAATTGAAGAGGAATCTCACTTTGTGACAGAAGAAGAAAATAGTTAGGAAGAACTCTTAATGAAGCATATGATATTGAAATCTAAAACATTTGCAGGTCGTGTATCTGCTGATAGCCAATACAGAGGAAAGGTTGTAAATGATTAAATTGCAAGAATGATTAATCACCACAGTAGAGGTTGTACTAAATTGTAGTTAAGCATTCATCAAATATATATATGAAAGATATGAAACAACAGATAAGCACATAACTCAAACTTGACCAGATATGGAATCTTCAACCTGTATTTGTATTAATTCAAAAATATCTTCAAATTCTTCTTTACAACGCGCCCAAAAAAAGCCTTTTTTCAGTCTCCTGAAATTATACTTATACTAGATCACCCATACATTGATGGTTGGTGATTTCCTAATTCCTAGGGGCAAACAATTACAAAAATGAAAACCTCAATCATTTTCATGATTATCTTTTATTTTCCTATCATCTCGATAATATAAGTTTTCAAAATGATACTTCATTTTTTTATTGAAGTATCTCCTTCTTTTAACCCAATACATTCAATACATTTTTCAAGAAAGTGTACAAAATTTCTGGGAGGCTCTAGAAAATCCTTTGCTTCGAATAGATAAAATTTTCTCTGAATTTTTGGAAGCCGATCCTCGATCCCCTTACCAGCAAACTTAATTGATTGAAATTTCAAGTTTGGATTCACTATCCACCTGTCTAGTAGGGTAACATCCATTTCCTTTAACTGCGAAATTTCCATCTTAATTTCTTTCAAACCCTCTTTGAAATTCAACTGGTGTCTTACAATGTTTATCTGTCCTAATTTCCCAGTGCAATTGTCTCTTCAAATACCTAATGATTCCTTGTCCAACAAATCAAAGATTCTTTCATAATCGTCTTTGATTTCTTTGGCTATTTTCTTATTTTTTTCTATGTTGGTTTCCCATACCTTGAGCATGATATCGCCTCTGATCTTCTCTGTGACAGAAAGCTTTGGGATTTTCGATACTTCTTCATTTTCTGAACATACAACTACCTTATGAAAAGTGGCCCTTGTTGCTTTAGCTTCTTTTTATTTAAAAATAATATTATCAAGAGCATTGCTTACTTCCTGAAAATAATTCTGAATAATCTCTACTTGAGAGATTACTCTTTGTTGCTCGGATTCTATCTTTGCATGTATTTCCAGTGACTAGTCCTGAAAAAGTTTCAAATCTATAACCTGGCCTTTTATTGAATTCAATTTAGCCTGTAGTTGTCTTACTAATTCTTCTTGCCGAATAACTTGTATTTGGCTACTCTACATCTTCTCGTTCATCTCGTCTAGACTTGACTTAAGCGATTGAATTTCTTTCTTGTTAGCAGCTCTGGCCTACTCTAGACCTTTATTTATTTCTTCTTTGATATTTTTCTCTGTATATTTTAGTTGGTTTTGCAACTAGACTATCATGTGGTTACTTTTTTTCAACCTTGTTCTCATATTGTCAATAGTGAATAGATTTTTCATTGTCAGGGCTCCCATGGAGCCCGCCACCTCTGTAGCGAAATCTCCCTCTTCCAAGTTTTTCCCATCTACTAGTACCCTGTGTTTCTTTACCATTCCACCTTCTCTCATATACATCTCCTCCTTTAATATATCCTTCCTCTTTTTACTGAAAAAGTAATCAAAGGGAGGTATTTCTTCTCTGGAGATAGGACCGAGGTCACTAGAATATATGACTCCTATCTGAGGGAACCCAAAAGTAGATTGTAAAGGAGTCAAGGAAGTGATGGGATTACCCAACTCTTTGGATTTTATTTCCCCTGTAGTCTTGGGGGTATCAACATGAATAGTATATGATGAAGGCGGGGTAGATTGACTGGACTTGGGAGGTGTCCTAGACCTTCTCTCTGTTTCTACTCCAGGATTCTCTATCTGTGGGGCTTCTTTGTTTTTTGAAGATCCTTTGGCCACCTGTGGATTTTCCTCGGGGCCTTCTTTATCCTGCGCTTTCTGTCCGAAGCCTGGGGGAATGATTTCTTGTTCTGGAAGAGGTTTTGTTGCTTCGCCCTACAATGCCTTGGGAAAACCACTTCATCTGTGTCTCTAGAAGGTTAGAAGACTGGTTTGCAATTCGAGTGGTAATGTCTGTACCCTATATAACACCTCCTCATAGGTTTTGACCCCTTTGAAAATGTCATTGTGAGGGGATTCCTCATGTTCAAACGCTTTCATGCCACGGTGAGCCATGTGGCTTCCCACTATTTGATAAGGGTTGTGTTTCCTATGTTTAAGATTCACCAAATTGACCTCCTCTAGAGTTGCAGCTTCAACCTTTGAATGACCCAGGTTGAGTAGAGAAAACCTTCCAATCTATATGGGAAAGACTGGCCAAAACTTCTTTTGAGTTGCCTTTAGTTCTATCCCAATACCACTTGTTATTATCTAATGAGCTACCTCCCTACACACCAGTCTGTCAGGGAGGAATTTTGGAAGTGCATGAGGAGGGATAGAACATCTGAAAACCCTGATATAGGAGAAATTCTCCTGAATAAACCAATCGGCATTCACCTTGAGGTTTCCTATGACTAACTCTGAAATGCAGGGGGGTGCACAGTCGTATAGCATCTGATGCAGTGGTATCACCATGAAATGAAAAATTTCATAAAATGAATCCTTAGCATTTTCTTCCCACAGCTTAGAATGATATTCATGAATCGGTTCAGTGCAGGTTGTGTTCCAACTCCAACTCATCAAAGGGAAAGGAGTCATGAAACATATAGCATCCATGATGTATGCCGACATGTAAAAGGTTATTGGTCATCCATTGGATACCGCGGTTTGATACTCCATAACCTCCTTAGCTAGGTTATCTAATAGAATTTTGTTCCAATTGAAGTTATATCCTTCGACTGCTTCATGTAGAAGGGGCACCGCAAGGAAATGGGTAGGACTTTTCTTCATGAAAAGTCTACATAACCTCATAGCCACATAAACCATGTACTCATTCAATGAGGTTGTGGCATAAACGTTATGGGTATCAGCCATGAACTTTGTTGGGTGTCTCCACCAGTCTTTGATTATGACGGGGTATGTTTGATCTGCCTCTGTGCGTTATTTCCTTTGAAATTCGCTTACAAACTCTTTATTATAAATGTACTTAGAATTGGGAGTCAGTTTGTACATTACTTGTATATGCTCCGGTCTAAAAGAGTTGATGATGACCCCTTAGTTGTCCGAAATTCTTCTCGTCTGCACGTCTGTCCTCTCTAAATCCCAATTGATCATATCGTTGTATGTCATGAGTCATGGGCGCATGGCTACTTTGTGAAGTTCAAACTCTACTATGTCCCATAGTTTGTTTTCAGAATCATTGGGAAATTTCTTGATTTTGTAGTCCAAGGTTTCGAAAATTTGCCTCCATGATTTTATGGAATCAATGGCATGTGGTGTAGTATCAGACACGACATCTCCTTCTGGGCTTGAGCTTTCAACTACTTCTTCACTTTTCTTAGGTGTCTTTCTAGGTGCCATAATGTTCGTGTTTAGAATGATTTCATGTTGCAAAGAAAAATGCGTAAGTTTGTTGAATGCAATTCACTTCTGAGTCCAAACAATAAGAATGAAATTTGAAAAAAACAAACCTCTATTAACCTTTAACTCTTCTTACGACGGATGTACTAAGACAGGAAGTAAAAATTTAATGTTTTAATGAGGAAGATATTCCTAGAGATATGCAATTAAGTTAAAATATCTCTATTCATCTATTGCAGATATTACCGTATATCGGCGATTTCAAACTGGAGTTTCGAAAGGACTACTTTCAACAAATCCTGAAATGCGAAACGCAAAAAGTAATTTAGTATCATTAATCCCGTTTTAAATTAACTTAATTTATTTTTAGAATTTGTTAAAGAATTGTGATTTCACATTTCGTAGTTTTGAGGATCCAATCTCCAAAAAATATGTCATGCACAAACCCCGAATCGCGAAATCGCGATGGGATTAGTTTAGACGCTAATTACTTGTATTAATTCTTTAATCAATCAAGATTAGTAATTAATTTCTTCTTTTCGAAAAATCAGGGATCGGGAGTTCAAGGGCTGACACTTTGGAAACACTTTGATACAAGGAAACTCGAATCGCAAAAGATTAATGAATTGTTGATTGTGTTTAAGGGTTTAATTAATCACGACTAAAGGGTACTTTGTGAAACGCGCATCATAATTTATAACACCCATTTTTTCTTTTTCTCTGTCTTATTACTTTAATATAAAACCTTTTCGGGATTTCTACACCGGAACTATGGATTTGTTATTTACAAAATCATGCTTTGTGAAAGGCCGAATCCCGAAACCCAAAAAATAAAAATATTTTTGACACTTTTTTAGGATTAAGGGCGGCTCCATGACTAACCTAAAGCAAAGCTTCAAGTTTAAAGGGTAAATATTAAACTTCGTATCAACATAGTGGATTTACCTTTGGTGATTCTCATTTCATAAGCAGATAGGGTTCCAAGAAATTGATCTAGTGTCAACGTTTTGAGATCAACTATTTCCTCTATAGCAGAGACCTATGAGTTAAATCTATCAGGAACAAATCTTAATATTTTCTGGACTAGAAAAGATTCATATATCGTTTCACCTAGGCCTTTCATAGTGTTGACAAGTTATTTTATACGTAAGAAGTACTTAATGATAGTTTTTTCTTCGTCCATCTTTAACTTCTCAAATTTCAGTCTGTGAGTCTGAATTTTTGCATCTTTCACCTCTTCATTACCTTCATAACTACTTATCATCTTGTTCCACATAAATTTTTCTGAATCATAGTGCATGAATTTGACAAACTCAGCTTCATCAAGTCCACTGAGGATGGCATTCATTGCTTTTTCATTAAATCTAAACTCCAACTTATCATCTTTTGAGACCAAGACTAGAGGATTCACATATCTCATTTCAACGACATCCAAAACACCAGCACCCAAAGACATTAAATGTGTTCTCATTCTTATTTTCTAGAAGGCAAAGTTTGTTCCATCAAACAGAGGGGGTCTATTAGTTGAACTTCCATCATGACTAGTCATGTTCAAGCTTATGGATATACCTTTGATCAAAGGCACCAGCTCTAATACCAATTGTTGGAAATATAACTGAGAGGGGGGGGTGAATCAGTGATGTATATAGGCTTGAAAATTTTCCTGTTATTTTCTGATTCTTTCTAGATTATTATTTAATGTGTTGTTGATAACTTAACATGCATAGATATACAATAATTGATCAATCACACAGAATACATAGAGACATTGATTTTCATGAGGAAACCCATAAAGGTGAAAACCTCTTCTTCTTAGGATGTCATTCAAGCTCCAACTTTCATGTACATCACATTCTTTGAGCTCCAACTCAAATGTGAGGCTACAACCTCTAATAGCAAGCTACAACTTGTAGAGAGCACCAACTCTCATATTTATCTAGCACCAACTCCCAGGTTTCTCTAGCACCCACTAGATGGAAGCACCAACTCCCAGGTTTCTCTAGAACCCACTATATGGAAGCACCAACTCCCAGAATGTCTTCTAGAACCAACTAGAATTTAGAGCACTACAATCCTCCATAGCACCACCCTACCACCCTGATTGAATATTACTAAACTTTACTTACTTTCTCTGTCTCTGATATGGTCTGTTACAGCTCCATGTCTCCTCTGCCTCCTTTGGCTTCTATTACTCTATTCCACTTCTATACTCTGCTCTTTCTCCTACTGCACAAATAAATTACTTTGTTTAGCTTCTCTTCTTCCTTTATACTCTATGTTGTCTCTGCATTCTATATGATATGCCTCTCATCTCCATTTCAAGTCCTATCCTCGGTCACATTTTACTCACATGCCAAACTCTCAAAAAGAGGCACACTATCTTCTATGTTCTGGATGTCTTTTTCCCTAGAGTCTTATGCATGATCACCATGCAAACTCTTCCTCTTCTCTGGCGGTTATTATGAATCTATTCATCATTAGCGGGCATTATCCTGAGATTCTCTGGATTATCTGGCAGTCGCAACTCTTCGTCTTCTCTGGAAATTATAGTCAGTCATTTTTGGCTTCTTTGGATTCTAATCCCCTTCCTTCACGTGACCACTGGTGGTGTCTATATGCCTATTCAAAAGGCACTTCACGATCTTGGTCTAGCTAGGTCCTTCTTTCAATATTACCTTGGGTGATGAACTCATGTGACCATGCAATTGTGAGTGCATCCAAAGATGGTTTGAAACAAACTATGTTTCACCCCAAAATTTACCTCGAGCCTCCACGTGTCCTTTATCCAAAACCGTGATTTCGATTGCGGCCCACCTTCATATTTTTAAACTTCGCGCACCTTCAATCCCTGCAATGTGACGAGACCGTCAATCTCACAATCTTGACTGTGCTCCTGAACTAATGGATCGGATCTAACCTTTTTAAATCAACAATTGTGATTTACTTCATGATCGGGATCCAGGAGTTTCAAATCTCAAACCTTGCTTTCCTCAATACGCCAATCTTCCAAAGTGGAAGATCTATTGACATGTGTCCCTATCGAATTAACGGTTGAGATATCCTTTGGGTCTTCGGACTCCAGAGATTTCAAATCTCAACTTCTCGTTTCTTCTGACTAGATATCTTCCGAAATGAAAGATCTGCTGACATTTGTCCTCTTTAATCCAACGGCTATCCTCCTCTCTGGGACTTCGGCCTTTTCGACTCTTCCATGCTTCACTTTTCCATGAACTCTTTCACCCGGATTCAAATATCTATTGACACGTACCTTCATTCACGATCAACGATCATGAGTGACTTCAACACTTCGAGCTTCGAGAGTTTCAACTCCCATGCACTCGTTTCTCCCAAAGTGCTTTCACCCGAATGCATAATATTCTAACACGTACCCCTCCTGGCGATCAACGATCAGGGTCTTCTTCAGGTCTTTGGTGTTCAGGACTTCAGGACTTTAGGATAATCACTGCTTCATTCTCCTCCGAAGTGGTCACCTACTGAATAAGTCATAGGTGGTGGAGATTGCTTGTTTTTGGTTACCACTTCCACTTACACTATCCTTCCATTGAACTAGATCAACGATTGAGAATGCACCCGAAGTGATATTCAGATCGAAAGGTTGAGAGTGACTTCAGACCTTCATCCTTCGGGACTTTGGGACTTTTGACATTTGTTGGTGATGAAACTTCCGAAGTAAATCTCCCAGAGTGACCTAGCTTGCTTACGTCACTTGTTGACATGGCACGAGCCAATTTCCTCTTGACACTTGTCATCATCTAATTATACCATGTGTACTTATTGACATGGTCTTCTCAAAAATTAAATTGATACCAATATATATATATATGATGTGTTTTCTAAATTTATTGCAAAATTAAGATCTCACATTGTATATATATGTATCGATGCAATTTTTTAATTGGTAATAATTCATATAGAAATACATTAAGCTTCTTTCCTCTTGACAGTACCAAGTTGTGATATAGCTATGTGTTGACCATATTTCATATGGATATTTTACATCAACAAGTATCCCCTTACGTATAAAGTCATTTCACATATATCCTTATGTGATTTTCACATGTCCTTGTTGACGTGGTCTTTCACATGTCCTTGTTGACGTGGTCTGGCACATGTCCTTGCTGAGGTGTTCTGATGATGTGGGTGAGTCATGTAAGCAGCGTAGTGGAGGTGGAGGTAGAACACGATAGTGAAGTGTGACATGTAGAGGGGTAGTGGAGTGTGACGTCGGACTGTGGAGGTGGTATGTATCATGAGTGGTTTGGTGGTTTTCTCGAAGGGGGGGTTAGGCAGTAAGTGGTAATGAGTGAGGGGGGTCCGAGTTGACAAGAAGGTGAAACGTATCAGGGCCCCACATGGGAAATACCACCAACTCGGACCCGAACCCATGGTTAAAGGAAGAAAGGTTAGGGGCTCTAATATGCCCTGTCAACCATAGATCTGAGTGCCCGATTATCGACCGTTGAGATTAGCACACCCTTCTTCTAATTTATCATGTCCTTCCACTTATTTTGATCTGACAGCTGACAGAAATTTAGTTGATCGAGATCTCAGATCTCAACCCTTTCTTATCCTTCCCTTCCACTTAAATCAATCTGACGGTTGACAGAAATTTGGATGATCGAATTCTCAATCATTTTTCCTCGCTTATCCTATCCTTCACTAATTCAATCCGAGGGTTGTTGGTCCTCTCGATTGGTGATCCAACGGCCACTATTTCCCTTCCTCCTAAGCTTATGATCTCTCTGACTTAGAAGTCTTTCTAAGTGTTCACGGGTCTCGACCTTTTCTCGTCCTATGAGTCTGTCTCTTGGACCTCGTCTGCACTTTTGGAAACCGTTATCTCTTTTGATCTTTCTCATCTTCTGTGCTCTTGAGGTTTGGTTTGATGTTGTTCTTACCATCAATGACAAGCACATTCTTCCTGTAAACATGCCAACATTTTCCAAAAAGTCAGAAAGCGGGCCTTAGAGTTGGTCCCAGATTTGGAACCTTCGTTTGAAGAGGTAGAGAAAGAGAAAGCGCAAGAAGAAGAGGAAGGTAAAGCGGAGAAGGAGGATAAGTGAAAGAAACAGTTACTCCTAGAAGTTGTGAAAGAGCCAAGTACTTGACTCGAGGGCGAGTCAAGGCTAGTGGTATGAGCCTGTTGGGCCCTTTGTTTTTTAATGTGAAGTTGCGCAAGAAGGACTACATTCCTATTTTTGGTTTAGCATGAGTTGTGCAAGATACAAAAGAAGTTGGATAGTGGAGCAAGGAAAAGTAACAAAAATTGGTTGTGGAAAGGGACAGTGCAATTCTAGCAAGGCAAAAGCAGTTACAACAGAACAAGAAAGCATGTGATCCCAAAGCCATAAGAACTCAATCAACTTACATATATGATATGTATACGATTGTAAAATGGTTCTCAGTTCTTGTTCGTGTTGGGTTGGGTTGGTTAGTGTTGATAGGTTGAGTTTTGTTGTTGTTAATCAAATGTTTACATGTAATCTGTATACAGTTTTGGTTAGATATATCTCTAAGATATGAGTCTAGAGTCAGAATTCTGTAACAGAGTACTAATATGTATCTTTGATATTGTATTTGATAGGTTCTAAAGATAATAAATGAAGAAGGACCCAGAATTTTAAAATATAATGTGTCTTACTGTGTTTATGCTTATGCATTGTATCTTTACAGTACTTCTTTATGCTTGATAGGCTCAATATGATGTCTCTGTGTATGAATATTTTTCACAACTTAAGTATCTTTAGTTCTTGTATGCATGAGTTCAGATCTGGTCCGTAATTGGTCTATTTTGCGCAAGATCATGGTGAATCTTGAAGGTTCTGGGAACCAATCCAATTATTCGCCTTGCCCTTCCCTATCCTTTTGTCTTGGTTGCACTCTAGGTGAGACTTATTCTCTTCGGAGGAGATGAAAATTTCAGTGCTCTAGACTACATGGCACCTTTTGTTGGTAACCTGAGAAGGACCCTGGTCTGATCAATTCCGCGCCAAAAGATCCAACAAATGTGCCTACCTTTCCCTGTAAGTTTTTTTGTAGAACTTGTCCTTGACTAAACTCTATCTTGTGACTCCATTGCCCAATGGTTTTTCTTCCTATTTCGACCAACTCCAATCAAAAACTAAATCTTGAACCTAATAACTAGCCTAACATTCCCAACAAACAAAGTTAAATATTACAGAGAGATCCCTATCTGAGTTTAGGAGGTCTAGTCGATCCTAAGCTCCAAAGTGGTTTTGTGGTTACCTCTGTTCATTTCTTCTTCATCCTTAGAAATTACAGAGTGCTAATAGGTGACACTATCCTTGAACCAAATTGTTTTTATGATGGCATGTGGCACATGCATTTTGATGGCTCATGCTCAAATGAAGGTAATGGATCCGACATTATTCTATATTCCCCTATAGGTAAAATTCACAATTTCTCTTATAGGTTAGAATTTTTATGCACAAACAACGTTACTAAGTTTGAGGCCTTATTTTTAGGCATCGAAAATGAATATAACCTTGGTTGTGGCCACCTTACAGTCTTTGGTGATTTTGAGCTTGTGTTGAACCTTGTACGTAAAATTTATTCACCTAGAAACAAGTTCCTTAAAAGTTATACCCAAGTTGTTTGGATGTTCATTTCAAACCTGTCACCTTGCAGCATGTGGACATCGCTTGGTCCTTTACAAGAGTTTGATTACCTAAATCAACTAGATGCCATTGGTACAACCTTGCGGAATTTTAAAAGCCCTAGAGAACTAGCAAGTGGACATTGTGGTCCGTTACTATCCTTTAACTCCCTATGTGTGAGTTAATCTAGAAAAAGCATGAAACTATCCTAGATTGAACATGTGGGCATCTGTGGGCCCGTTACAAACTTTTAAACTCTCCTAGTTTTCTGATCTAAGAAAGCAAAAATTCAAACACTATTCTAGCTTTGTTGACATGTGGGCATGTATGGGCCCGTTACAAGAATGCGTTTGAAAAATGAAACTAAGAGGGGTCTCGAAAGAGCCGTTGTCCTCTCCTAAAAGTTTTTTTGAATTTTTTTTTAAAGGGAGATGAGATCATTTTTGCAATCTCTTTATGATTCTCAAGGTCGCTTGGTGGCGCGAGAGAAGAGCATACTCAAGATTGTTACTTACAACTTCTAGTTCTGAATGTGAGTTTAGATGTGATTAGAATTGATATTCAACTTAGATTATAAATCAAAGCAAGCCATCCACGTGGCGAAAAAGCAAATAAGGGAAAAAATGATTTTTATCCACCTAAGTGCCTATGTTTGCTAGATTATCCCCTTTATAAGTTGAGGGGTCTAAGTGGTGCAGTATTTAGAGCATGCATGACATCATTCTTGAGAAGGAAAATGAGTTTCCCCACATCCAACCTTACAATGAAAAAGTTAGGTCCAATGCGCGCCTGTGAGCATGGACAGAGGCGCGTCAGCGCATGCGCGCGCGCTATAATAGAGACCAGAGCACATGTGCGCATCTGTGTGATGGGAAACCCGCGCACTTGTGCTCGTGACTGAAAAAAGAAATTTCGGACAAATTTCCCTCGATTCTCCTGTGAATCGACTGTCCCGTAGGTCGGCGGAAGCCTGCAGGTTAATAAAAAACAAAAACGAAAGTGAATTGAACCCGATTGAGAGAGGATTTGATGCCTTTGGAGTCCCCAGTGGAGTCGCCAATCTGTTCGCGGTCAATCTGTCATCAGGTGAGCAAAATGGAGATCGCTATGCATGCCTTGTTGGGTTCACCAAGGCAGAACATTTGTAGCAGCAAGGGTTAACAGAAAACAGAAAACAAAACAGCATACAATCTATCTAACAACTAAATAACAATTCGAAAACAAACAGAAATATCAAACATGAGACAAGGGAGTCCTCAATGGTTTCAAGGCTTGATCTATTAGTGAAACCAGAGTACACACTGAAGACAGGGATAATGGTTCCTCTTCCCTCCAGCGGAAGGTCCTTCGGAGCCCTCAAGATTGTGCTTTCCTTACAAAACGAGTAGAGCTAAAATGAACAGTGAAAGAACTCTGAGTTAGGCCGTGCATGGATGGCTTGTCAAAAGACTAAGCTCTGAATCTGGACAGCGTAACTTTGCTGGGAATTCTTTGCTGAAACAATGAGCCTTCACATCTATTTATAGCAATTTCCAGTCGGTCACGTAACCAGCTTCCGGTGTAAACACGGACCTGTTTAGGGTTCACTTAAGCCATAAATTCGCCGAATTTGCAGAGCCGACCCTGATCTGAGGGTCAAATCGTCTTGGGGGCCGGTCCACAGGCGGTCGGGAGGCCAACTTAAGCAATTAATGCGCTGTATTAGCAGATGCAATGATTTTTATGTGGACAGTCGCGCGTCGGGCGCGCACACACGCACGCAACACGTTTTTGTCCCGCGCATACGTGCGCGCACCCTACTGCTGTAAAGCGCCCTTCAATTTTTGGTTACTTTGTATAGTTTTTGACCTTGGAATGCTGTGAACTTGATTCAGTGCCATGAATGACTTCATTGTTGTTTTGATGATGTGGAGTTCTTGTCGCCATGTGCAGACGAAATTTTAGTGATAACAGTAACTCAATTCAATGGATGATAGGTTAGCGGTATTTGCAGCATCCCCTACCCGACAAATTTTTCCCCAAAGACCTGATTGTATGTTTCAATATTTATATCGTCCTCATATCCCTGATAATGTGGAATCATGGCAGGTATTCCCAAGTGATGAAGGGAGCTGCACTTTCATACAAAATGAACCATTTAGACCCAAGGAAATCATATCCATTGAAGATGATAAATTTCCTAAGGGTTTGACTCCTCTTGAAATTTCATTTTTGTTGAGTGATGTAAGCAACAAAGAGATACATAAGGAAGAGAAGTCAAAAATGAAAGTGGGTGATACCATTTCCTTGAACCTTGGGACACCCAAATCTCAAAATATTGTTAAACTAGGTGCCCAATGTTCCGACGAAGAAAAGGTGAAATTCATAGAACTACTCCATGAATTTCAAGATGTTTTCTCATGGTCATATAAGAATCTTCGTGGTTTTGATCCTACTCTTATACAACATTCCATTCCTATCAAGGAAGGGGTAAAACCAGTTAGGCAAAAACAAAGACCTATTAACCCTACACTTGAAGCTACTATTAGGAAAGAGTTGGAAAAACTATTGAAGGTTGGTATCATCTTTCCAATTAAGTATTCTGAATGGGTTTCAAATCTGGTCCATGTTTGGAAAACAACTAGTCAGATCAGATTATGCGTTGATTTCCACGCATTAAATAGAATCAGTGTTAAAGACCATTTTCCTCTCCCTAATATGGAAATGATTTTACAACAGGTGGCGGGGTCACAAATTATGTCCTTACTTGATGGTTTTTCTGGACATAATTGAATCAAGGTGAAGAGGACTGATAGATATAAAAACCACTTTTACTACACGTTGGGGCACATTTTCTTATGAATGTATGCCTTTTGGCTTGTCTAATGCAAGTTCCATTTTTCAAAGATCTATGCAGATATATTTTGACAATATGATCAGTACAATTATCCAAGTTAATCTCGATGATTTGATTGTCTATTCAAAGAACCGGTTGGATCATTTTGGTCATCTTAGAAAATTTCTCATGCGTTGCAAAAAATTTGGTATTTCCTTAAATCCTTCGAAGTCTATTTTCAGTGTCACTAAAAAAAATCTCCTTGGTCATATTGTTTCTGATTTAGGAATAAGCATTGACCCTAGAAGTATTGATGTTATTCTAAATCTCCTTGCTCCCACCTCCAAGAAAGAATTCCAAGCTTTTATGGGGCATTATCAATTTTGTCTGAAAGTCTTTTCCATACTTTGTTGTCATGGTTAAACCAATTCATAATATTCCAAAGAAAGATCATTATTTTCCTTGGATAGATGACGTCAAAAAATATTTCCTTAGGATTAAGAAAGAAATCAGATCCGCATCGGTTTTGGAGAAATTGGATTTTGAGAAAGTGCTTATCATATACCAATTCCATTAAGGAAGCAATTTTTTCTATCCCCTTATAAAATGATGATCAAAACAATGAAAAACTTGTAGCATACATGAGCCAAAGTTTATCAGACGATGAAATCAAGTACTCTTATATTGAAAAACATGATTTTTCTCTTGTTAAGGCTATAGAAAAAATTATCCACTTTATTTTAGGCAAGCATATGCAGGTAAGACTCCCCTTGCCTATTGTCAAGTTTCCTCTCTCACAAACTTATCTTTTAAGAAATTTTCACATTGTCTTGCCAAAATTCAGGAGCATGATTTAACCATCATGACTTCAAAAATGATCAAGGGATGAGACTTATACCTTCACTTAGATCAGCACCCCGAACCAAGTGAAGAACTTGATGATCAGGATAATCCTCTTTCGACTCTGTTCGATATTGAAAATCAAAATATTTCTATACCTGAACACCCTTGGTATAGAGATCTGGTGTATTTCTTGCAGCATCAAAAATGCCCTGATAGCTTGGATCCTTACCAGAGAAGAAGTATTTGCCTCGAATCTTCCAGGTATATCATTTTGGGTGACTTCTTGTTTAGAAGGTCTGCTAATGGTTTATTACTTCAATGTGTGAATGATGAAGAAGTACATAAATTGTTACAGGAAGTTCATGGATCATCAGTTTATGTCTTTCACATTTGTGGCCATTTTTATACTAAATTTATTGCCTTTAAAATTATAATAAATGATTACTATTGGCCTTCCATATTTCGTGATTCCTACAAATTCACAAGATCTTGTGATAAATGCCAAAAATTTACTGGGAAAGAATGTCTTTTTTCCATGCCTTCACAACTTGTCCTCCCAGATTTCCCTTTCTCTAAATAAGGGCTAGACTTTATTGGTCCCATCAATCCTCCATATTTTGCAGGACATATTTTTATTTTGACAGCTATGGACTACTTTACTAAGTGGGTTGAGTTTGTCCCTCTTAAGCTTGCACAGGATGAGTAGGTAATTTCTTTCCTAGAAACAAATATCTTTTCTAGATTTGGTATTCCACTAGAGATCATTACGGATAATGGACCAACCTTCATTTATGCAAAGTTAACTCAATTTCTGGTTAAGTTAGGGGTCAAACATGTCACTTCATCATCCTATTACCCCCAAGGAAATGGGAAAGTTGATTCCAGTAACAAAATCATGGTTAGGATCATCAAGAAGACCATAGAGGATAAACCTCGCCAGTGGCACACACTTCTCACTTACCCTCTCTAGGAATATTGCACTACCACCAAGGAAAGAAAAGGTTGTACTCCCTTCCATCTCACATATGATCAAGAGGCTATTCTGCCTACTGAGCACGAGCTTTCCTCTTTACTGTTGATTTTACATATTGAAGAATTAAATTCTTCCAATGTCCCCCAAAGGATAAATGCATTCTTAGCCCTAGAAGAACAAAGGAATTTTTCCTTAGAGAACATAAGGAGAAGGAAGCAGTTTGTGAAAAAGTATTTTAACAGATGAGTGAAAGTTTTTGAATTTAAGATTGATGAGAAAGTACTACTATGGGACTCGGCTCATGCTAAGAGAGGAAGACACTCAAAGTTCTAGAAACTATGGCTAGGTCCCTTTAAAATCGCTTTCGTCCTAGGTACAAATTCATACCTTCCAAAGGATTTGGAGGAGCGATTGTTCTCTTACAGCACTAATGGTTCTCACTTGAAACATTATGTGGAATTCTTATTTGAATTGACTTTTGTATAGAGTTGTTTTTTGGTTATGTTGTTTTCTTTCTTACGATAATTTCTGCTATTTTGATTTCTTAACTTTATCAAAAATAAAGTCTAGATTAGTTTTGCCATGAATATTTCCTTATGTAAGTATTGTTGATCAATAAACAATAAGACATACACATTTTTCAGGATGTCCCCCTTTCAGACATCGCTGAAATTTCTTTTTGTGATCAACTCTATTGTAGGATAATTGATTTTTCCTTCTACCCTATTTCTGCTTTCCCTTTCTTCCTTTCATAATGAGATTCAAAGGGAATACCATAAAGTTTCTATTTAAAAGCTTTAAGAAGTATTATATGTTACATAATGATCGAATGTTATGCATACAGGACCAAACCCCCTCATATGTACCACTTTCCATGAGTTATTCCCAAAATCTTGTCTCATTATTTCCCTTAAACCATTTTTCCCCCCTATTGCATAACTATTCTCTTCATTAATTTTTTTTTCTCTGGTTACGTTGCATTGACGCCCAAAAGCGCAACGTAGGGTACCTTCATGCAAATTGGTTGCAGTGCCTTATTATTTATGAATAATTAAGAAGATATTAAATAGGTGGGACCCCATGTATCAATATGAAGGAAGGATGACTCATTTTCCTTGATCATGACTTGGTTGTGAATTGAATTCTATAGTTTATTGTCTCTAAATCAATCTTTGAAACAAATGAGAAAATGACAAATTTTATGGGGGATGTGATTAAAAGAGAAATAGTATTGTTTTGATGGTTATCACAAGTTTTATTCTGTTCCACTCAATTTAAATGGATATCTAACCCCAGGCTTGAAGCAATATATGATAATGGTATTGTGGATTTCTTGTTAAAAGGGTTATGCACCATTGTTTAAAATTTAAAATTTAAAAGTTGGGGACATGATCTCCCTAGAAAGTCTTGACATATATTATATTGGTGCTCAAATGTTGGTGCACACATTAACATTGGAAACATAGCAAGGGTGGTATATCTCACTTGCATTGAATTGATATTTCTATGGTGTATTATGCGATGTATGGCTATCTCACTCATACTAGCTATAGGTGATGGATTAAATGTGGATATGATGTGCATTAATTACACGTCACTCTAACCTACCTCGATGGTCTCCACCCTTGCTATTTTGCATTTGGTCATTTTTGGGGGGGTTGTTGTTGCCTCTATATTTCTTGGGCTTGGAAGAAATAATCGGGTTTGGTTGAATATCCTTGGCATTTTGCATCCAGGTATGAATTTTCTTGCTGCTCCATCCATGAATTATTTCTCTTCTCATAAATTTAATCAAAAGTTGGCTCTTGCATTCGCTTACAATTTGTGCTTTTTTCAAAGTTTATGGCATGTGATTTTTCAATTGTGTAATGGTTTTCGAATGAAGTAAATCTCTATTGGCGTTTGTGTGCAAAATAATTCATAGTTCAATATCTCTCTTGGTTGAATGAAATTATGGTTTCTATGCTGCTTTACCTATGGGACAAATTTGTGGTGGAAGTGATTCGGGTTTGCCTCATCTCTAGTTGTTTGGTGTTTTCTTGTCTTTCTGATAAAATGGTGTTATTACTCACCTATAGACCATTCGAAAACCTTGTCTATCAATTATTTATATATATCATGGATATTTTTTCTCACAACCTCCATAAGAGGTCTGTGAAGAGGTCTGTGGAAACTTATGGTGGTAAAATATTGTTGAAGCGTTCTTTTGGATAAACCCTCAAAGTGTTTTCTTTCTGCTCTCTCATACCTCATTGTTGTTGATGAATGGCATTTGCAAACCCTGGACTTGAATAATTGTGTAAGGGTGTCCAAACCATCATTTCATAGGGGTGTTGTTCGCATCTTTTTCGTCATGGGGTTTTGTCAATTTGTTTACTTGATGATGTTAGAGTTAATACCAAGCCCATTTATTTATAAACACAGTTTGTTATGTGATAGTATTGAAGTTTTGACATGCATTGTAAGGCAAGTGTTTAAGATATATGGTCGTTTTGCGTTAGCATACTTGAGGTGGTCAATTTTAATGGATAGAATACCTCTGTTGACGAATTATATGTGTAAAATGAACTTTGGGAACAGGAATAAAAGTGAATTCTGGAAGTTTTGTGATTTAAAATATCAGTTTAATTTTGTGTTACCCAAGGGGGTCCCTTTTGGACGATTTTGAGAAACCCTGTAGTGGTTAAGGAATACCAATTGCAATATTTTCGGCCTAGTTTGTCCATACCTCGACGGTTAGTCTTGGTTGTTGGACTATTGTGCTTTCTTGGCCCTACTGTGTGTAGGCTATGTTATGCCATAATTGTTGAAATGTTTCTTGGGCAGTCATTTATTAATAAATTTTGTAAAATGTAATTTCAAAATGCACAGTGAAAAGTAGTGGAGTTTGAACGACAGTCTTAGATTTTCGAAACAAATTATTGGATTTTGATTTTGAAACGAGAAAGTGTTTGGAAATTTTGTTGCTATAACAATGGCATTGTTTTGTATGGCTAATGATAGACCAGGGAAAATTTGGTTCCCTTTCATTATATCATTTTTTGCACATTACATTCCCTTCATTTTCCCTCATACACTTATATCACTCCTTCTTCTATTATTAATCATTTTAAAGAAGAGATCTGTATGAAAACAAAAGGGATGGATATGGAGTTTAGTTGTCGACTGGTGTTTGAGAGTTGGATATATACACAGTTTGATTATTTCAGTCATTGCTTGAATAGTATCTAGGTATCTTGTCTCGTCCATACTACCATCTTTCATACATTACAAACCCCTCATATTCCCAAAGAACCTATCACTCCATGTTCAGATGGAAATTGATTGATGAAGTTGTTTTATGAATGGATTGCATGTGTTCTGTGATGAATAATAGAGATAACTTTTGATTTTATTTAGGTATATTTTCATGATGGATTATTAATAATTTTTCATGATTCATTGAATATTGCTACAGGATGAGATTTTCCAGCAGGGGAAGTAATGGTAGAGGTAACAGAGGCAGGGTAAATTGGAACCTAGGTCATAGAAGACCTTGGTTCTCTATACATTTCAATGTTGACCCCTAGGAATTGAACCATCTTTTCCAAGCTAGTTTCTTCAACCCAGTAGGCAAAGGAATCTCTCATCCCCAACTAGAAATACCTCCCTTCCAAGAACATCAAAATATTTTGGGCATTCCAGTCCCTCCTCATGTATCAATGCGACCAAAACCGCCCACCAACTATGTTTGGAAAGAGATTGTCCACCTGTTCCTTGTCCACCACCACGGTTTGCCTACTACATCATTTCCATTACCCCCTCCACCACCAAGAAACCAAGTTACCCAAGATGAGCCTGTTGTCTCACCCGTGCAGTCATCACATGCCAGTAAAAGATTAAAAATAGATGTCCTCGAGCATTTGCAGGACAAAGGAAAGGGAATAGCCACTCACTCCAACTCATCGAAAGATTCTGCTAAGTCATTTTCCTCTCGCCTTCATCTTAAGGATGATTTTTTAAGCATAGAGGGGCTTCTGCAGTGCAACATATTAGATATCATTTTCGGGATTAACTTCGTAGTGTAAGTCATTAATCTATGACCCATATCCATGAGTATTAGTTGCAACTGACCAATAATTCTCGTGATTTGAATAGTCCACTTAGCACTCATTGCATCAGGTGATGCTCACAGGGGTGAAGAAATGGGATTGAAACCAGCGAAATGAATCGCATAGCATCAATCATCACTTCTGGGCTTGCACTCGATAACCAGGACTTCCCAGGTGGTCACCCATCCCAAGGCGCCTATGGATCAAGCGTGCTTAACTGTGGAGTTTTCCCCACAATCAAGCCCACTTAGCTTGCTACCCCATTTGCAAAACCTTAGCAATTATTGTGCCTTCTGAACCATCCATCTAGAGCTTCCTTCACTCTAATTATTTAAGCATAGAGGGGTTTCCACGGTGCAACATATTAGTGCAATTCAACCTCAAGGTTCTAACCAGTCAAAGTCTGCTACAGAAAAGTCAAAAGGGAACAGCAACGAGAAGAGGCCTAATGCCTCACATAGTAAATATGGATTTTGATGATTGAGGTTGTTTTATATGTTGAAGACAGTATTTTTATTTTGATCAAGTTTTGAACAACAAGCATATATTTGGCATTGTTTTGGACAGCAGCATTCATTTGAGATTTTTTTTATTAGACAGCTTGGATATGATGCTATTTTGGGGGACATGTTTATATTACATTTTGATGATAATTATTATTTGAGTATATATATAAAGAGGGAGTTACAAGGAGATGTTTTTGAATTAAATGATTTGGATTTTTGTTATGATAAAAGGAAATAAATGGGAGTCACAAGGGGTCCCACCTATTTAGTTATTATTTAAGACCCTTATTTATATATTATTATTGTTTTTTTTTTCTCAAACCAATTAGTTAAGTTCATTTGACTTAACTAAAGAAAGGTAGTTCAACTACCATAACTTATTGAGGAAGATTAAAATCTCAATCAAATGAAGAAACAAAGGAGGACAAAATAGAAAGAGAACTACAGCCATAAGTTTTTCCCTATACTAGTGAGATACTTTCAACTTTCATTCATTCTGAGTTTACTAGAAATATTAATCCTCTTGATGACAGCAGGGTCTTATTGAAGGCAACGAGATTCAAAAACTGAATCACATATTTCGACAGCTTCTTTTAAAGGTGTATGATTTATCTTTGATAGTCTGTGTATTTTTGTTTGTACATGAATTGAGTTTCATGACTGATAAAGAATATCTTGCAGAGTCAAGTAACATCATTTTGTAGCATGATGATCCAGATATTTAGCTTCGGTTTTCTTCTTGATTGTCAGAGTCTTTTTGTATGGTTCCCATTGAAGGATTCTAAATTTTATTTTGGTCCCTACCCTCGTAGGGGTTTATAGAGAGAATTCATTTTTGTATCTCGAAATGAAATAATTGAAAAATCAGATTATTTTTTCAGTCTCACACATGTGTTTTAATGATCTGGTTTATTATTTTGCTTTGATCTCCATGTATACATTTGTATATTTTTTGTACACATTCATGTAACTTTGTTTAAAGTTTACTTATTTTGCATTGACATATATAACACATATAAATCAGCCTTGGTCCTCTGTAATTAATACTTGTGGATTAAGCTATTGTTTTTTAGGTTATAAACCCTGAGTAAAATTCTCAACTATATTGTTTTATCCTGACAAGATATGAAAATGATTGAGTAAGTTTTTCCATACCTTTTCCTCCACAATCCTTCCATTCTAATACTAAGCATATACACCTCAGGTACCATTTTATACAATCAATTTTGGAAGATGAACAATTGAAGTTGGAAAAGATGCATACTAGCCAAAATCCTATAGACATGTTAACAAAGGTAGTAACCAACAAGAAAATGAGTTCTTGCTCAGTTTCACTTGGCCTTCAATCATGAAGGTGAAGATGAGAATTTTTTCATGTCCAAGTTGGATCATATTCCAACATGCACTGCATTTGCGGAGTTGTTGTGATCAGTCTCCAAGTGGGAGATTGTTGGTTGTGGAGCCTAATTATATTCATGATTAAGAGGTATTGTTCCAGTCATGTTTGGACCCCATTACCTAATGGGGGTGTGGGGGGGGCTTGAGCCCCCATATCTCTCGTCAAGGGGCATAGAGAAATTTTGGAGCCCCCCCTTGGCAGGGGTTTGGGGGCAGCGCCTCTGAAGAGAAGTTTTTGGGAAATTTTCCTTGTAAAATATTTTAATTTTGTAGTCAATCTAGACCGTTCATTATAAGGTCACAGATCTTACGGTTGAAGTTATGTTAGGAATTTTTTCCCTAGAAGGAAACCCTCTTTTATGATGGAATTGTATTGTGGTTATGTATGTGTGTGAATATTATATTCTAAGAGAGAAGATTGGGAGAGAAAGAAGAGGAAGTTACAACAGGTATGTTGTAGGTTGTATCCATTCATTTGATGGATAATAATGAAAGGAAGCACCTGGAAATTTTTCTGGTGGACGTAGCCCACACTGGGTGAACCACGTATATATGTGTCTCTATTATATTGTGTATCTTCCTTGTTTTATTTCTATATTTGTTTTATTTTTTTCTCTGTGATCTTGCTTTTCTAAGACAATTTCCAGATGGACCACTCAGAGTTGGCCTTGTTGTTCAGTTGGACACTTTACTCACACACATGCATGATTATTCCCTCCTTGGACCACTTGTGGGAGTTTACTGAGGCATGTGAGGACTCCTAGGAGGTGGTTATTTATTGTGGTGGTGGTTTCGGGTTGTTACATTGATTACAGGATGATGTGCCATTGACCACAATATTTTATTTGATGAGCACCCTAGTTGGGGTTGTCACACCTGCCTCACTTCATCGGATTCTATCCTTGATGTCTCACACATGTCGGATGGCATAATGCATAAGGGGGATGTTATTTTTTGAGATGTCCACTTCCTTTATTTGGGGAGTTTGTTGGAGGATAACCCTAGTCTTTGGACCCTTGGTTGACCATTGTTTCACTTATTTTAAGGGACATTAACTACCTTTTGGGAGGGCACACTTGATCTATCCCCATTTTCTCACATGTGTGACTATTAGTTACACATTTGACCATTTTTTAGTGTGTGCTCATGTATTGGAGGATTATGAAGGTCACTTATGCCCATTTGATGTATTTTCCTATGGTTTTGACTTGGGCTAATAGTTTTTTTTTTCTCATGGTTTTGACCTAGCACATCGTATTACAACTTGTATTCAAGAGGATCCTTAGATATAATGGATAAGGCCTCTCTCACTTTTATTTGTTGGATATTATTGAGAAAAAAATTCCCACAAATTTTGTGTGCATATATATTCTTCTATGTGATGTTTGAGGATATTTTTCAAGGGTTTAAATCAAACCTTTTTAAGGTTTTATAGAGGATAGGGCTAATACAAGGCAAAAGAAGGGAATCTTTCTCCACTTGGATCATAAACTAAGGTATATAGTTCTTTCCCTACTCCCTTTGACCATTGAATTTTCCGTTCCTTTGCATTGAGGTAGGATGTCTAGGGGCTCTTCCCTCTTTCAATGACCATGCTTTGAGATAACCTTGATAGTGCTTGGAAAGGATACCTAGAGGACCAATCCCCCCATCCAAATATGAATAATCCTATTATACCTAGACAATGCTTGATAGGAAATCCTCTTAGGTCCTCTCAACATTGTCTCACCTTTAAACCCTAAATTTCACCTAGAAATTGTGTAGTGACCCCATAGCCTTTCTAGGCACTGGTCTATTCTTCTCTTCAACCAAAAACCAAAAAAATCATCTCTTTTCCTTTTTTTATTTTTATTTTTTGTTTTCTTTGCAATCTAAGATTTAAATATTTGATCTCATGCTAGATTGCTATATCTAAGTGACTTCATTGTTGAATATTTTCTTGCTTGGATCTATTCAATGTTAACCGATTTATTTTCATGGTGCATATTAAAGTTGGCATAAATTGGTTTATTGGTCATATCTTTAACTTGTTCACGTTGTGGATCTAATCCAAATATTTAATTTCACATGAAATCCAAAATATTTAATTTCACATACATCGTTTGGGTTTATTTCATGATTGGAAGATTAGTTGTGTTCTTGTGTTGTCATATAAAATGTTTATATGTAAACGTTGAATCTTTATATGCTTGATATGGTGAATTGATCAAATTAAAGGAGACATGGCATGTTAAATAATTCAAACGACTTGTCATTTGGGTCCTAGACATCCTGATTTTGGAACTTCAAACTTTTAGATCTGAACTCACTTGGAATATCTATCAATGGCATAACAATACTCAAGATGTTTATGGCATTTGTGGAATAGTCTACTTCAAACACTACATAATGTATTGATAAATAATATTGTACATCCTTTGAGCATACAAATTGATTTCAAATCTATTTTTGATGGGTAAGATTGAGAAATTATCCAATAAGTAAGTGAAGTGACTTGCTTCTCTGCAGAAGGATATTGATGTCCAAGCTTTTGAAGTTATTTTTCAGCATTGTTTATGGTGATGTGAAGTAACATATGGCATGATAACTCTCTTAGAAAAAAAAATGAATGCATGTTTTCTTTCTACCACTCTTGATGAGGGTTTGTGGCCTACAATGATAATTTTCAGACTTATTATTTTGCAAATTTTTGGCTCCTTTATGATTTGGAACATATGTAAAGGAAAATTGACACTAGAGAAAACCAAACGACCTACAAAATTATACTAAGGTCACACTAAATATAATTTTTTTTTGAGGGTTTGAGTAGTGATTTCATTGTAGATTCTTACTTCAAATCACACATTTTAAATGATAAAACATTAAGGAATATTGCATCACATCCCTGAGAAATTATTGCACCCTTTATATCCATTGGTTACACACTTAATATGCTTTGGAATCAACATGTAATTCACTATTCAAGAACATAATGTTTATTATTGAATGTTTCTCTCCACACTTGATAGATGTGGTTTTAAGTATGATGTTTCCTTTTGTTTTCTAAGAATCATTTGCATGTTGGCCACACCATCATATACTGACATAACTTTGTCATTTTATGGAGAAACATTGGTTTGAAATTCTTTCACAATAAACCTATAGCATATGTTGGGTACATGAAATGGTGTTCTTGGGAACAATAATATTACCTTGAGTCACTATTGAATGGGCATATTTTGACCAAGATCAATGATAGTACTATGATGTCACAATGATTGATATTTCTTATGTATAATCATTATTGATGATTGGAATAACTTCTTTGCAGTTTGGTGCATAAAATTAGTCTATAAATTTGTGGTATCATTGTTTATTGATTTCCCTTATCCATATCTCTACTTTGTGGTTAAAATATGCTTTAAATAACATTGATGATGGAACTTTGATATTTGAAATGTTTTGAGTAAATGGTCTATACTCTTCCTGCCCTCTTGAAATAGAGCGTGTCAATTAGTTCCATGGTTTACTTGTAGACATAATTTGTGGTTAATTTCATTTGGATAATTTGTCATTGATATGCATTTTTTGAAATTCATAGTACACATTGTGCATGATATTTTGAGAAAGACTCTCCATCCTCCAAGAATCACTTTGAATGAGCATTGTTGTCTAAAGTTAAATATTTCAAAACTTATTCATAATTAAAAAAAATTCCATGTTCTTCACTCGTACCTACATTTTATTTTACCCTCTGAGAGTGGATAGTGTTAATATTGTCAAACCTTTAGTCAAAAAAAGTCTCGAAACTTCCCTTCTCTACTCAATGACTAGACTTAGTTTGACCCTTTGAAATACCCTCCTTAGGTTAGGGACCCTTATCCTTAGCCCTAAAGTGAAGAGGAAAGTCCATTGAGGTAATAGTAGGTGGTTTTCCTATAAGTTGCCTCTAGGCTCTCCTGTGAAGGGTAGGTATTTCCCTTTAGTGATAGTTTGAGTGGTAACACAGGGGATTAATAATATATATTTTACTAACTGCGAGATAAATTATACTTAAATTTCACCCCACTAAAATCATACATAGGAAAAATCATGATAACTTCTAAGGAAATAAATAAAAATGCCAATGAAACTAAGCATGAAAAATTATTCCTCCCATGCATTTTACCACAATCAATTACTTTTCATAAACAAAATGAAATGATGTTTCATAGAAAAAAATAAGATAATTGTAAGTAAATTGTTGAGAATAAAGAGAGAAATTATCTAAATTTTAATCTTCCAACAAATTGATTGAGAGTGAACACTTTCCCACCCAACCACAGGCTCAGTTGCACTAGTCCTTTCTACAACTCGCCACCCCCTAGCTAGACCATGATACCACTAGGGTGAATTTTAGGAATGAACTCTTAGTGAGGCTTGGAAAAAGAGTAACCTTTCCAAGGTAGTTTTATGCAAGGAACACCTCATTGGCTCCTAGGAATCTCATGAATTCATGTTGTATTAGAATAGCATGAGAGTGAGATTCCCATTCATTTATCTATAGTCCCTCAGGGAACTCCTCCTTCAGTGCTTCCAACATTCCTAGCAAGCCATTGAATTCTCTATCACGAGTCTTAGAGAATATAGAATCTTCCCACAAAAATTTCCAATGCAAATGTGTTGGTATTCATCACTTGTTGGACTCTCCTTTAGCAACACTCATGTCTCCCTTATTTTTGTCTCTTCTCAGCATGAAAAAAGCATATATGCCTACAAATTCAGGCACATCCCTTATAGAACTTTATTTTCTCTTCCCATTGAATCCTTGTTTTTCCATGAATTCCCAAGTTGGATATATGCATCCCATGCCTCTCACTTGCTGCTAAGAGGAATCTATCAACTACCACCTAGGCTCAATAATTTTTGGGAGGAGACACTTCAACCCACCTAGTCTTCTCATTAAATGATTTAGGCTAGAGGGAAAATGGGTGAATTATTTTCAAATTCAAAATTTGTTTTGGTAAGGGTGGCTTGGAATTATTTACAAGGTAAACTCCATAGGCCCCCTCACCATTCACTGATCATGGTATCATTTTTCTTGTAGTCTCTCATGCCTCGGTCAATCACTTGGAATTTGAATTAGTTAAAACAAAATACATATGCATTGTCCTTGATTTATCTAGTTCATGTTTGGAATTTTAATAAAATGTTTGTGTTGACATATATTGGCTCTTGGTTTCTATTTTTGTAAATGGGCCCCTGGTTGGTACTTCTTTTGAACTACTATGATGGGTTGATCATTTTTTTTGGTTTTTAAGTCCTCCTTTTTTTCACACAGACCTCTCCAGGAGGGTGCTTTTTTACTTTTTCTTAGGATTGATTATGGGTTTCCGTGTTGCAATTACAAAAATACATGCATTGACATGTATCTACAAAATGTAATTTCATTCTATGAATAAAGTTATGTTTTTTTCCTAG
Source organism: Picea engelmannii (assembly GCA_009831015.1). Taxonomy (NCBI): domain Eukaryota; kingdom Viridiplantae; phylum Streptophyta; class Pinopsida; order Pinales; family Pinaceae; genus Picea; species Picea engelmannii. The sequence continues at coordinate 225,838 of ML798526.1, read as the reverse complement.
GAAAAAAAATGTTTGTGCCAAAAATAAAACAACGTTAAACACAATTAATTACAATTTTTCAAGGGATCAAAATGGGGACATAACACCCCCTCCCCCTTGGAACAACATTGTCCTTGGTGTTATGTAAATTACAAAAATGTCTTATGATGAAAAACAAATGGGTATGCCCCTCTCATGGCATCCTCCAACTACCATGTAGCTTCATTGGGCCCAAAGTGTTTCCATTGCACCGTTACCTCGTCCACAAGTCATTTCTAGAGTAAGATATCCCTCCTATCTAGTATATGTATGGATTTTGGTTGGAACTCTCCCTCTAGTTCCACATGAACCGCATCCCATTGAATGAT
>ML798526.1:197232-214704 GCA_009831015.1 Picea engelmannii | reverse complement strand
CTTATAGGGTTCTTCCTTTTGGTTTTTTTAATGCCCCTGCTACCTTTCAAAGGGATGTCTTGGCCATTTTCTCTGATTTAAACCATGACTTTCTAGAAGTCTACATGCATGACTTCACAGTATATGGGGATTATTTCTAGAAAGCATTGGACAATTTGTAGAAAGTATTGATTAGGTGTAAAGAAACCAATCTTTCCCTCAATCATGAAAAAACTAGAATGATGCTCACTGGAGGAATTGTTTTAGGATATCACACCTCTGGTATTGGAATAAGGGTAGACCCTGCCAAGATTGACATCATTTCTCAAATCAAAATCCCTAGCTCTCAGAAAGAAGTCAGAATATTTTTAGGGCATGTCGGTTACTATAGGAGGTTCATTCAGAATTTTACAAACCTAGCTGCCCCATTGTTCAAACTGTTAGCAAAAGAGGCTGAATTTTGTTGGAATGAACAATGTCAGATTTATTTTAAAATTTTAAAAACAAAGATTTATAGTGCCCCTATTTTAAGAGGACCAAACTGGTCTCTTCCTTTTTGTATCTGCACAGATGCCTCAGATACAGCTTTGGGGGTTGTTTTAGGACAAAGGTAATGTCAGATTCCATATGTTATATACTTTGTTAGAAAAAATATTTCACTTACTGAAGTAAATTACACTGTCACTGAAAAAGAATTTTTTTCAGTAATACATGCCATTAATAAGTTCAGACACTACATAACAGGGTATGAAGTTTTTGTACATACAGACCACTCAACCATCAGATTTTTTATGAACAAACCTGTTACAAATGCTAGAGTGACTAGATGGATGTTATTACTGCAAGAATTCAATGTCACCATTATTGATAGACCTGGAAGAGATAATTTAGTTGTTGATTTCTTGTCTAGAATCATTCATATAGGTGGCAATGCACCAGTAGATGACAATTTTTAAGATGAGAATCTATTTTCTATTTCTACTTACATTCCTTGGTATGCAGATGTAGCCAACTATCTTGTAATAGGAAATATACCTCAGAATTTGTCCTCCCAAGAAAAACATAGAATTATCCAGCTAAGTGTCAATTACATGTGGCATGATGATTGTTTATACCGAACTGAGCCTGATTTGGTAATCATAAGGTGTGTCCGGAAGGATGAGATGTATGACATCTTCAAATCCTATCATGATGGTCCATGTGGAGGCCATTTTGTTGATAAAAGAACAGCATACAAGATATTACAGTCCGACTATTATTGACCAACCATTTTCAAGGATGAAAAGAAGCATGTGTCTAGCTGTGATCATTGTCATAGGATGGGAAAACCTATTGCAGTTGATGAGATGTCCCTCCAAGCTCAGGTAGTAATTGAACCTTTTGAGAAATGGGATTTGGATTCTGTAGGACCTATTAACCCTATGTCTCGAAGGAAGAATTACATCTTGGTCTACACAAATTATGTGACCAAATGGGTGGAAGCTAAAGCTTTATATTCTACTAGTGAACAATCTAGTGTAGATTTTATTTTTGAAGAAATCTTTACTCGCTTTGTTGTGCCTCGAGAAATAGTAACTGACCAAGGAACCCAATTCACCTCCAATCTGGTCAAATCTCTTACTGAACAGTATAAAATTAGACATAGAAAATCTTCACCTTATCACCCTCAAGAAAATGGGCAGGTGGAATCAACTAACAAGGTGATAGAAGTTATTCTTACCAATATTGTTCATCTACATCATAAATATTGGGTTGATAGGTTTCTTGAAGCCTTATGGGCCTATAGAACAACTTGGAGAAACACAACAGGCCATACACCCTATGAATGGTATATGGGAAGCAGGTGTTGCTTCCCATAGAATTTCAAGTAAAAACCTTCAGGACTTCCATGCAGTTAGGGATGGATTTGGATGAAGCTCAAAAACAGAGGCTATTGCAGTTGAATGAGCTTAATGAGATCATACAGGATGTTCTTCAAAGGAGTACCCTTATACAAGAACAAAGGACTAAATGGAATGATAATTACATCAAGAAGAAGTCTTTTCAGTCAGGTGATTGGGCCCTACTATACAGTAGTAGGTTTAAGAATTTTAAAGGTAAATTATCTACTAGATGGTTGGGATCCTATGAAGTTGATACAGTTTACAACAATGGTTCGGTTAAGATAAATAGTATTTATGAGAATCATAACTCCTTTGTCATGAATGGGATTGAATGTTTATCATAAGCCTCTATCCAAAGAGGATTTTATCAGACATGTTCTTCAAAATTTTGAAATGCGACTGGTAAGCAAGGGAATTTCTCCCCCTGTTGATCCACCACAATAAGTTTGTTGTGTGAATTAATTTGGCTTTGTACATATCTGTAAATAGGTGTGTCGTTAGATAGAAATTTTGGTGTTACTATCAAAAACAAAAAGTTGATTGTGTTCTCATGTAGATAAATTAATAAGGAGGACATCTGCCAAATGTAGGTTTACCTTTTATCCATCCCTCGTAGACGTTTTTTGGAAAAGGAGCTAAATGGAGTTTTCTTTAAGTTTTTCAGACTCCTAAAAATTGAAAACACCGGCGAGTAGGAACTGGCCCAGGCTCGACAAAAATCCACGTGACAGTAAATGGAGTTTTCTTTAAGTTTTTCAAACTCCTTAAAACTGAGAACACCGACGAGCATTAATTAATCTAGGCTTGAGAAAAATCCACAGAATAGTAGTAGTTAGGATCATTTTTATAATAAAAAGGAAGTGGAAATGGGAGCAGTGATCATCTTGGTTCCAAAAAGAGGAGGATTTTGAATCTCAACATGAGGTTGTCCAGTTGCAAGGTACCTTCTTGTTACAGAGATTGGAGCCTGGTACCTTCTTGTTACGGATAAGTTTGTTATGGAGGAGCCTACTGCATCTAAGAAAAAGAGAACCTTTCGATCTCAGAAAACAAGTATAGCCCTGATTCCAAAAACTAAAAGGAAGCAAAGAAATAACTATGGGAAAGGTGAACGCTTAGATAATGCTCCTGAAGAAACCATTGAATTATCACCAGAGCGAGTTAGAAATTTAGAAAAATACCATGAACTAAACATTCAAAGTAGGAAAAAGTGTCAAAAGAAGGATGTGTCAAAAGAACAAATCCTACGGATCCCACTACATCCAGGAAGGAGAGGCCCTCCCAATAAAAGGAATCAAGTCCAGCTTTGATCCCTAAAAATCAATTGCCATGAAGTGAGAGGAGAAAAAGGAAGAAACCAGGTCAAAAGGAAGTTTCACATGGTACCCCTAAAGCAATTATTGAGTTCCCTCAAGAATCAGTTAATGAGTTGGAGAAGACCCATGAAGAAGCTATTGTGCTTCCTCAAGAGCCAATTAGTTAGTTGGAGAAGACTCCTAAGGTTAAAAGTGGAAGTAAGGGGAAGCCTAAAATGAGGAAGGTACAAAAGAAGCAAATCTCAGAGCCTACACCTCAGTCCTCCAGAGTGGAAACGAGGAATGTTAAGCAAGAACAAACTCCAAAACCTACATTTTGATCCTCTAAGGTGAAAACCAAATCTATACAAGAGAAACATGTCCCCATGCCTATATCTTCTATAAAACAAAGAACAGGAAGTTGTTTGAAGAGACTTCCACTAATGTCAGTGAATCTGAGGAAGCTTCACTTCCTGTACGAAGAACTATAAGAAGCATGGCTAAACAAATAATAGTTTCAGATGTGCCTTCTCTTCCAAAGGAGCCTATTGATATTCCAACTTCTCCAAAGAAAGAAATCAGTTAAGACCGAGGGATTAGTAACAGAAACCTTGAGAGGTTTAGGAAAGGAAAAGGAATCTCGAAGGGGGGTAACTGAACAAACAACCTTATCTGATCATGTCAGTTCCCTGAGCAAACAACAGTTGATAATGAAGTTGGGAAACTTACAAAATAGAATGAGAAGTTAAAACAAGAGGTTACAGAGTATCAAGTTTTGGATAGGCACATTAAGACAGAGAATGCACAATTGAAAGAATATAACCTAAGGTTACATGATGTGCAAGAAGAAATCTATGCTAAACTCAACAAAGTTCTACGTTTGATCCAATACACCAAGGTGATTAAGAAGGAGCTTAGGAGTGAGGCTTCTAGTTTCAATATCCTACAGCCAGATAAATGATGTTCAGAAAGGATGGAAGACGGTTCAGTTTTGCAAAGTTTTGAGTATCAGTTTTGACATTTTTGCATGAGTACATGCAATGACTTAAGCATGGGGGAAATGTTGAGTCTCCATTTTGACACCTCTATTACCTTATATTTTCTTTTATCTGGGCCAATTTTACCTCTGACATGTGCATATGTTGTCTATTTCCTCCACAAATCTACCTTGTGACCTTATCCATATGCATAAAGAGGTAACCCATGTTAAAACATGATTTGTTTGATTTATTGATTAAATTGGGATTAAATGGTTGATTATTTATGCTCCTAATTCCTTTGATTATTATTAAGAAGCTTCATGAAAAGGCATCACCTCATCTGGTACTCTACCTGATCCGATACCAACACTGCAGTGATTTGGTACCAACACTGTGTTGATCTGGTACCACCTCTGCATTGATCTGGTACCAACTCTGCGCCTATTTTGGTACCATTGTTGTGTTGATCCTGTACCCAGATCTATTAATATGCTAGTCTGGTACTAAACCCCTGTCTACATGATTAAAGTTTTGAACGAGTATGCTGGTGGTGGTTCCAAGAAATTAGTTGGATGGAAGTATCAATAGATAGATTGAAGATCACGATAGACTTCATCACTCATGTACATAGTGTCATGAGGATGAAGTGCATTCCTTGAGATACAATATGATTCACCAATTGTAATATTTCATAAACATTTGATGATTATCCTCAGGCCTTGATTATAACGGTTGAACTTCTTTTAAAGGGATGTTGTGAAGATGATAGAAAAGAGGAGAGAATGATATACATTGTTGTGATGGGAAATGAAATGTTGAATTACTGATTCACTTGATCAATTGAAGGAATGTGAATGCTAATTTGTGCAATTCATGGGTATGAGTAAAGTGTTTAGTATGTAATTTCTTTAGAGGTACCTTGTTGGTTCGGTAAGGGCCCATCGCCCCAACCAAGGTAAGTCTTCATGTATATGTCTTTGTGTGACATAAGTTAATTGTGTGAGAGTGAAAATATAATAAGTTGTGCGTTGCAAATAATTCTGAGTGCATAAAATTTCTTAGGTACAATTCAGATTTCTAAAGAGGTTTGATTTTGGATTAGTGTGGATGAATGGTTATACATTAATAATAGTGGATAATTTCATTTCCATTCCTGCAGAATGATATTTAGTTAATAAAAGTTGGATAGATGTTTGGGATAGTTGAATAAGAAATTGTTATTGTTTTGAATTTATGATTGTGTTTTTCTCAGTAGGTATAGGAACAATAAGACTTCATCTCTTACCTTCATGCTCCATGTAATGAAGTATTTCAATCATATTGAATGTCTCTTGTATTGAGGAAGGTTTGATTGGAATTGATTAAGCTATGATTGGTTTCTTTCTAAGAGTAATTAGAGTAAATTGTTAATTGCTATTCAATTGCTACATGAAGCAAGGTCTCAATTCATCTCTTCATTTCATGAGCCTACAATGAGAAGACTTGTTGTCTAAGAAAGAAAATTTTCAATTGATTGTTTGTTTGAGAGTTTTATTATGATATTTATTTTCTAAATCTTAAAGTTGTGTGAAGTATTCAGGTATTCCAAAAACAGAGTGTTATGTTATTAATTATTTCCTAATTGAGCTAGATTCAACAGACATATATAGGTTACATGTTTTCGGCACATATAGTGTAACAACTCTTTTGATTATGAATCCCAGATTGACATATAAATGAGTGTAATATACTAAGTATATATATACACCAACAAACATCATGTTTTTTAACACTTGGTGGTAAGGAAATCATGTATGCCATGGGTCCCATCCTTTCTAGTATTTCAAAAGGCCCACAATATCTGAGGGCAAGTTTGGCAAAGTCCCCAATTGCAAAGAAATTTTCTATGGCTTGACCTTGGGATACACATGATATCATACTTTAAATTATTTATGTTTCTAGCTCTTGTTGATGTATACTTGTTTCATGCATTGGGATGCTTTCAAATTTTGTTTGATTTTCATGATTCATGTTCCATTTTCTTTAATATTTCTGGTCCAAGCAAAACTCTCTTCACTAGATTATTCCAACTCATTGTGGTGTTTCATATCCTACCATAGAGTTCCTCAACTAGACGCATCTTTAGCGATGCTTGATAACCATTGTTATAAGAAAAATATATCAAATGTAGGTAGTCTTACCATTTTTGGGGTTTTCCCATCGCATCCATGCAAATAATGTCTTCCAATGTTTGGTTTGTCCTTTCCATTTTCCCATCCATTTGGGAATGATAAGAGGTATGGAAATCTATTGGATCATATTTTCATTGATGTCAAAGGATTGATTTCAAAGGAATAATGTCTTGTCATAGTATATTGATGAAGTATGTATTATCATTCTTGTAAATGAATGGATGTCAAGTGAAGTCATTGATAAATGAAGTCATGCATAGATGAAGATGGATTGATGTTTTTTCATTGATAAGATGCATAAATGATGTCATAAATAGATTAAGATGGATCGATGTGTTTTCATTGATATAAGATGCATAGATGGATGGATGCATTAATGTATTGATCGTTGGATCATGTGGTCATGCATAGAATCAATGACAAAGGGACAATGTCATAGTGATGTATTGTTATGGGTTATTCTAGTTGAATTGATGTAAAGATGAATCATTATTGTCTTTTCATGGTTGATAGGAAGTACAAATGGATGAACTTCAAAGTGGTCCCCTTATGGTGAAATCCCTCACAGGAAGATGCTTTGCGGTTGAGTTATCCTGGAAGTATGGTTAGAGAACCCATGCTTAAGTGTGGAATAATGAGATGAATATCAGTGAATTTGTCAATGAAACTATCCTAGATGGCTAGTGCATGTCATTCCATTTCCGATGGTATGTGTAACTTCACATAAATCCTCACGGTTTGAGAGTTATGGCCTTGTGAAGTTGGAGGACCCTCATATGTTGGCTAGAAGCCCCAAAAGGTCAAAGAGGTCAAAGTGTTTATAAAGAAAAAATTATTTAAATAATAAAGTGAAGTGATGAAGTCAAAGAGGATTATTAAAATAATAAATTTAATGGAGAACTTTCTAATTATGGAAAGTGGTTATAAGTGGGTTAATCCTAAAATAAGGAAAGTAGGTTAAGTGGACAAGTGGCCATGTGAACAAAGTGGCTAAGTGGAGAAAGTTGGATAAAGGTGGCTATGTGGAAAAATGGTTATGCGGATAAAGTGGATATGTGAACAAAGTGGCCTAGTGGATGCTTCTAAGGAAGCTACTTGCAGAGTATAAATAAGAGGCAAGGGTCTCTTGTAAGGATATCTCGCTTGAGCATATATTGAATATCTATTCTGAGTAAGAGAGTGATTGCAATTTCTCATGGACACATCAAAGTTTTTGTAAGTCTGAGATCTTGACGGTGAAAGTTTCGGAAGTTCAAAAACCCTAGTTTCTGAAGGAGCACGTGGGATACAGTGATCCAGAGCACGTACATACGTGGGCTATAGTGAGGCAGGGCATGTGCACACGTGGGCTGAAGGAGATCAGAGCGCGTACAGTTTTAGAAAGTCATGGATAATTGAGTGTGAGTTGGTGTCAGGTTCCTAAAGTCTAAAGCAAGTTTCAGATCTACATTCTATGGGCTCAAATATGCCATAGAAGTTTTGGTATGGTTACATGATTGCTTTGATGGATACTCTTGCTTATGTAATGGTGAATTCTTAAGGCATTCTTGGTATGGTTGTTGTGATATGGTTTTATTAGTTCATTGACTGAGTGAGCAGCACTCTTATGTTTTAGTACTAATATGGTTTCCATAGTCTATTTGTTACTTATAGATGATTGAGTAACATTCATATTGTATGGTTGAGGAGCATGAGTAATTTTTTGGAGAGCATAGATGTGTTGTGATTGGTTATGGTACAGATTGGACAGTGAAGCAAAGAAGTGGATGTGACAGAGGATGCAAAAGATCTGATTTTTCATGGAGAGAGAAAACCCTAGTTCTTAAGGAGGTACACGAAGGTTGTTGTGATCCATACCGTGTACATATGTGGGCTGCACTATTGGTAGGGCACGTACATATGCATGTCACACTATTGATAGGTCACGTACCTATTAACAGATTGGTATCTGTTGAGGATTGAATCCTCTTCTCAGTTGGTGTTGATTTGTGTAAGTTGAGTCTTGCATTGAAGAGTTGGTTCTCTTGTGGAGTTGATACTCTATTCAGTTGTTGATAATAAACCCAAGGATTGTAGTCCATAATAAAAAGAAAATTGTACATACATCTTGTGGTCTTTATGTTATTTGTGGTGATGGCTTATTGATGATATATGTTGTTGTTGTTTGTTGTTGATATATGTTCACATACAGCTGGTTATAAATTTCAGTAATAAGCAATGAGTAAATGGTGATTTCTAACTAAGGAGTTTTTGTGAAGGGAAGTGAAAAAGAGCCCTACACTGATTCACCCCCCCCCCCCCCNCTCAGTGTAATCGATGTGTCCAACAATTGGTATCAAAGTAGACCTTCACCTAAGCCTTAACAATCTTGGAGGAGATCCATGGACACACAAATGGATGATGAAGTTCCAATCCTTGATGATAATAATTATTCAACATGGAGAATAGAAATGAAAGTGTATTTGAAGGAAAAAGGAGCAGGTGTTTGGAAAGAAACTATTGTTGGATCAGTTCCTTTGAAGAACAAGTCAAAGTTTGTAGCTCAAAAGGAAGAAAAGAAGAATGATGCATTGGCTCTCAAGACCATTCTCAATGGACTCTCAAGTTCTATCAAAGAGAGCATGGGACATTGCACTTCCGCCAAGGATATATGGCTAAAGCTAGAGAAGACATACCAAGGGAAAAAGGAAGACACTAAAGAGAACTCCATCAAGAACAATGAAGGTAAAGAATCTCCAAAATCCTCTGATTGCAATAATTCTAAATGTGGTGAAGTTGAAATTTTCTCTACAAGTGAAGAAGAAGATCTAGAAATAGTTTTTGTAGAAGTAGATGATAATTATCCCATGGAAGAAGTAGAAGAATAACTTTCAAAGATTAAAAAGAAAGTTGATTGGGGTCATATGAATATAACTATGACCATATTTATATAGACTATAGCTATCTTTTTTAGAACACTAAAAGGTTTCTTGAAAAGAATCAAAAGCATATTTTGAAACTAAAGGAAATGCTCAAAGAACAAGAAGAAMGTAAAAGGACTCAATTAGAAGAAAAAGAAGAAGAGATCAAAAGAMTAAAGAATGAAATAGAAAAAAAWAAGAAGGTAGATGATGATATTAGAAAAAGTATTGAAGTTAATATCCATCTCAAGACCCAAATTGAAGAAGCCAAAAGGATAGAGAAACTATTAAAGAATCAAGTAGATGAAAAGGAAGAGTCRTGTCATAAGTTGGAAGTTGAAGTTGTTGATCTTAAAAATAAAGTAGAGAATTCAAAMAAATTCTTGAATAGCTCAACAATCTTGAATGAAATCTTGGATAGTCAAAGAGCACCAAATGATAAATCAGGTCTTGGATACAACAAAGAAGTTACACATGTTGAAGCAAKCACCTCAAAAAAGCATGAGGTAAGTCCCTCACTCTCAAAAGATGGAAATAATGTTGCAAGTCAACCATATACACAAGGGAAGGAAACTCTCAAAARAAAAAATCAAGGAATACATCAAGAAACCATCTTTACACCTAAAAACAAATTCAKAAGAGAGACAACTTCAAGATGGACACCAAAGCAAAGGTATGAAAATGTTTTTCAAGGTCATTGTTACTCATGTAATGAATATGGTCACAAAGCTTTGGAATGCAGATATTATGCAAGGAGAGATAATGAAATATTTCATAACACCCTAAGGTGTTGGAGATATAATAAAGTAGGACATATTATTTCTCATTGTCACACCATGAGATGCTACAGTTGTAGCAGATTTGGCCACAAATCACAAGATTGCTAGAAAACAATCCATGAGGATTTGTTTCATATAGTATGACTAGAAGAACACATGAGTCTAGAATAGAAGACAATGTTGGAAATATGGAAGCTCGGAGCTCAAGTTATGAGAAGCTGGGACACCTTCAAAAGTGTGTAAAGAATACTAAACAATCATAACAGAATGGAATCCCTGAGGCAAGCTCAAGATTGATTTCTTCTGAAGAATAGGTGGGTTACGTTGGTAAAAGTTGCATACATATGTGAGCTAACCTATAAATAGATCGCATACATACACGATTTGTATGTATAGAAGGCCGCGTACATGTGGTAAAAGCCTTGGAAAGTAGGCTATGAAAATAATTTGCAGCTTGGTGTGATGGTATAACTCTGTGTTGCAGAGTCTGACATGATCTGTTGCAGGGTCTGACATGGTTTGTTGCAGGTTTTCATGATTACATGTTAGAATACATAATTTATGTATGTATGGTGATGACATATGGTTGAGTGTTGAAAGTATATCCTCGATGCATTATACTAACTCTAGAGTATGGATTGAGGCATTTTCTGTTGAGGAACAATGTTGGTTGTGACAGTGAAGTTTTGGCACTTTGGTTATGAGATATATCATGATGATGCTAGATAGAGATGTCATTGATCTATTGAGACACTCTTAGTACATGTGTATAGGTACTGTTGGATGCTTAATATTTGTTTTAGTGAATGGTGGTTAAGAAAGATATGTTAGGGTACATGGCTGGTACATATTTGAGTTCCATTGATATATCTTATGATGTATTATTGGAGGCATATTTGTTGGATATCTTAATGCATGCATTTGGAATATGGTTGATGCAGTACACCATTGATGTTATCTTATGGTATATTGTATGGTATTAATGTACATGATTGATGTACATAGGTTTTGTGCATGGTTGGCACACAATATGGAACATGATGTACATGGTTGATGTACATGGGTGTTGTGCATGGTTGGCACACAATATAGCACAGAATGTACTTGGTTGATGTTTTTTAATTGATTCTCTATTCATTGTTGACATATTTTTTTCTTCATGATGTATGGTATGGCACATGTTTGATGCATGGATAGGTCCAAGGATCATCATAGGAATAGCGGATCATTCATGAAGCAGTTGATCTATGTTTCAGTTGAGCAGTAGCATTTGCAGCAGAAGCATATTGTAGCGGTAGAATTTTGTTCATATTGCAGAGAATATAGAGGGAGACATACCCATAGGGGGATTCATTCTTCTTCCCATGATTCCATGAGGATATATTTATCAAATGCAAAGATAAATACTTGGAGAAAGAGCACAGAGGCATGGTTCCAGGGGGAGTGATGTTCACAGGGGGTTCATGAGCGATATGTCTTCAGAATTACATCAGAGTGATATCCCTTGTTCAAAAGGGGAGATATTATTCAGAGGAATATCAAAGGCATCCAGGCAAGGGGAGCATCCCCAAGGAGAGTTCAGGCAGGGGAGCAGCCCCAAGGAAAGAACTACCCTTTTCCATTGATGTCAAAGGGGGAGAAATAATCACATTGATGTGATTGAGATGACCATTGATGAAGATAAATTCCATGTCTACATGTTGCCATCAATGATTGGTGTTGACATCAATGTTGGTATTGCCATCAATGCCAAAGGGGGATATTGTTAGATCATGTTGTCATTGATGTCAAAGGAACAATGTCTTGTCATAGTATATTGGTGAAGTATGTATTTTCATTGTTGTAAATGAATGGATGTCAAGTGAAGTCATTGATAAATGAATTCATGCATAGATGAAGATGGACCAATGTGTTGTCATTGATATATGATGCATAAATTATGGCATGCATAGATGAAGATGGATCTATGTGTTTTCATTGATATATAATGCATAGAGGGATGGATGCATTAATGTATTGATCGTTAGATCATTTGGTCGTGCATAGAATCAATGAAAAAGGGATAATGTGATAGCAATGTATTGTCATGGGTTATTCCAGTTAGATTGATGTAAAAATGACTCATTATTTTTTGTCATGGTTGATAGGAAGTACAAATGGATGAACTCCAAAGTGGTCCCCTTATGGTGAAATCCCTCACGGGAAGACGCTTTGCGGTTGAGTTATCCTAGAATTATGGTTAGAGAAACCATACTTAATTGTGGAATAATGAGATGAAGATCAGTGAATTTGTCAGTGAAACTATCCTATATGGATAGTGCTTTTCATGCCATTTCTGGTGGTATGTGGAATGTCACATAACTCCTCATGGTTTGAGAGTTATGGGTTTGTGAAGTTGGAGGACCCTCATATGTTGGCTAAAAGCCCCAAAAGGTCAAAGAAGTCAAAGTGTTTACAAAGAAGAGATTATTTAAATAATAAAGTGAAGTGATGAAGTCAAAGAGGATTATTTAAATAATAAAGTTAATGGAGAACTTTCTAATTATGGAAAGTGGTTATAAGTGGGTTAACCCTAAAATAAGGAAAGTAGTTTAAGTGGAGAAGTGGCCATGTGAACAAAGTGGATAAGTGGACAATGTTGGATAAAGGTGGCTATGTGGACAAATGGTTATGTGGATAAAGTGGATATGTGGAAAAAGTGACCTAGTGGATGCTTCTAAGGAAGCTACTTGGAGAGTATAAATAAGAGGCAAGGGTCTCTTGTAAGGATATCTCTCTTGAGCATATATTGAAGATATATTTTGAGTAAGAGAGTGATTGCAAGTTCTCATGGATGCTTCAAATTTTCCGCAAGTATGGGATCTTGAGAGTGAAAGTTTCAGAAGTTTAGAAACCCTAGTTTTTGAAGGAGCACATGGGCTACAGTGAGCCAAAGTGTGTACATACGTGAGCCACAATGAGGCAGGGCATGTACACATGCGAGCTGAAGGAGATCATAGTGTGTATAGTTGGAGAAAGTCATGGAGAATTGAGGGTGATATGGTGTCAGGTTCCTGAAGTCTGAAGCAAGTTCCAGATCTGCATTCTATGGGATCGGATCTGCCATAAGAGTTTTGCTATGGTTACATGATTGTTTTGATGGATACTCTTTCTTATGTAAAGGTGAATGCTTAAGGTATTCTTGGTATGGTTGTTGTGATATGGTTTTATTGGTTCATTGACTGAGTGAGAAGCATTGTTATGTTTCAGTACTGATATGGTTTCCATAGTATGTTGTTACTTATAGATGATTAAGTAACATTCATATTGTATTGTTGAGGAGCATTAGTAAGTTGTTGGAGGGTCCGATGTGTTTTGATTGGTTATGTTATAGATTGGACAGTGAAGGGAAGAAGTGGATGTGACAGAGGAAGTAGAATATATGAGTTTTCATGGAGAGAGAAAACCTTAGTTCTTAAGGGGGCACACGCAGGATGATGTGATCCAGACTGCATACATACTCGAGCTGCACTATTGGTAGGGTGCGTACATATGTGTGTTGCACTACTGATAGGTCGTGTACCTGTTGAAGATTGAATCCTCTTCTCAGTTGGTGTTGAGTTGTGTAAGTTGAGTCTTGCATTGTAGAGCTGGTGCTTTTGTGGACTTGATACTCTACTCAGTTGTTGTCGATAAACCAAAGGATTGTAGTCCATAATAAAAAGGAAACTATACATACATCTTGTGTTCTATGTGTTCTTTGTGGTGATGCCTTATTGATGATATATTTTTTTGTTATGTGTTGTTGATATATGTTCACATACAACTGGCTATAAATGTTAGTAATAAGTGATGATTAAATGGTGATTTCTAACTAAGGATTTTTTGTGAAGGGAAGTGAAAATGATCCCTACACTAATTCACGCCCCCCTCTCGGTGTGCTCGGTGTGTCCAACAAAATCTATGTGGGTTGTCAATTTTTCCAAGTGGATTCAACCCTTGGTATGCATTGATACCATGTTGATATTTTACCACTCTATTTAACACCCAACAGTTATCTCAAAGATAAAATCACTTTATCTACTAAAATCATAGTTGAGTAATCAACTAAACATGCAGCGGAAGCATAGACAAGGAAACCAAATCAAGCACATAAGAACACCAAAAAATTTGGGTAAAGCCCTGGAAAAAATCCGAATGGAAAATGAGTCCAATGATATTTTTATTAAATTCAAATCAAGGCTCCCGTAACAAGGATAATGGCCCACTGAGAGAATTATACACTGCATACCAACTTGGAAACTCTTATGCTTTTGTATGGCCTTGTATTAGTATGTTTACTAATGCATCTGCGAATTTCCCTTCTCTATCCCTTCGATGTTCACTCCTTTCCCTTATTTGACCCATGGATATCCATGCCTATATCCTCTAAGAACCATGGATGTGTATAGAAATCTCATTATGGAAACCTTTGTATGACTCTACTCTTCCCTCTAGTCTATGTCCTTTGAAACCCACATGTGGCTACTTCTTCTCTCTCGCCTCCTTGACCTATATGACCTCTAGATGAATGTCCTTCTCCACCTATCAAGATATTGAATCAAATTCCTTTGTGATTCAACCCTCTCTTCAATACTTGGATGAAATATCTTCACCCAACCAATCAAATCTCCTCACTCTAGTGTAAGCAAAAGTCCTTCTTTCCTCCTACACTCCTTATTATCAAGATTCCTTCTTTTCTATCCTCATCCTTGGTCTCTCGCCAAGTCTCTCTCACAAGTGTATCTCACACAAGTCCCTACCTTGGTCTCTCGACCTCGACCTCTCGTCAACAATCCCGATCGTGTTGACTCCCTCAACACAAGTGCCTCCCTCCTTCTCCTAGCCTTTTATAATCATGAGTTACAATCTATTTCTAATCTTCAAAGTGATTTATGGTTGAGATTACTACTCACACCCACTTAATATTTAGATTACATGTTGAATGCTAAGCATGTTCTTAAATAACTCAATTCATTAATAAATACAATTTTACTTTAATTAATTCCTTCTAACTAAAGTAAACTCAAGACTAGAATATTTTCGACAATTTCCACATGCAAAACATATGCCTATGTGGAAGTACTTGTTTGATGCTACCAAAAACATCAACACTCCCTCTTAGTGAGGAATGTACTTCTCCCACCTAAATTTTTCTCTATCTTCTCTACCATATCTGCTACCATTCCTTCTCTCCAATACACATGATTGGCTTCTCCCTCTTACATAGAGGTTATCCCTGCCATGATGGTTTGACCTGTCTCTGAAGACTCGTTGCCTATGAATATGCTCCTATAAGTCTCATGTTCTTGAGCATCATGCATGGCCATCTCGTACCATGACTCCTTCTTGAATGACTTAGAAGGTTTATCCTTCCCACCTGAACCTAAAAGTTGACTCCCTCTAAGTTGCTCAATCTTCGGAGCTACTTGCTCCATGTTCTCTTTCACTATCATGTTGGCAGTTTCTCTCATAGGATGGCCCTTTATACTATACAATTTTCTCTCTCTAACTCCAAATACAGTTTCTTTGTTTGAGCTATATCCTCTAGGAATAATAAGCACATTTCCATCTTGTAACGCTATGTCAAATCCCTTCTTCTCAATCATTGAGACTGAAATCACACTCCTATTTAGTTCTAGCACCCATAGCACATCTTGTGCTCTCAATGTGCCTCCTGAATCCATCTGGAATGGCATTGTTCCAAATCCCTCCAATGAATGCTTTGTCCCCATACTAAATTCCACATGCATCTCTAAGTTAGACTCTATGAATCTCTCGAACGCCTCTTGTGCTCTTGTCATATGACATGTGGCTCCACTATCTATCAACCATGCATCAGTTGATATGATTCCAGCGGAAGTTTGGGAAAAAAGTAATAACTGTGTATGTTCAAACTTCTTGCAAAACTCATCCACTTAAGCCTTTTCCAATGCAGTTATCTTTGATTATGTTTCATTTCCCCCCTTCTTCATGTGCGTACAATACCCTGAATAATATCCAAACTTGTGACATGAAAAGCAATTGAATTTTCTCATGTCCTTCTTCTTCTTTCCATGTTGAGTGGTCGACTCTCCACTGGAAATATTCTTGAACTTTCCCTTCCTTTCCTAACTGGCAAGTGCAAATTTATCATCATGGATCCTCTTCAAAACATCCATGGAATCTAATCGAGTATCCTCCCAAATATAATAAATTTATAGTCTATCAAATCTTGGCACTATCTCTCGTGCACAGATCCCCTGCACAAAAGGTTCCCAAGACTTGGGAATCCCTCACAACTCTACATTCACCAACTCAACATCCTATATTGTCTCACTAAACACTGCAAGCTTATCTCGGATCTGTGTAGTCTTCATAAGATAATTCACAACTATTTCCTCACTGGACATCCTAACAACTTGAAGTTGGTGCTTCAAATTTAGAAACCTACATGTATTCTTGTTTTGGTATAGACTCACCAAAGCACCATACATTTCCTTGGAAGGTTTCTTCTCAGAGATGTGGGGAATCAAGTGATCCTTCATTTATTCTAGCAACACCTTCTTTGCCTTCACTTCCTTCTTCTTGTGAACTACCAATTATTGTGGATCCGTTGGATCTGCGACCATAGCCTCAACATACTCTTTGAGGTCATTCTTCTCTAACAAAAGAAGAATCCTAGCCTTCCATGCATGGAAGTTTGTTTCCCCTTCTAACTAGTCCTCAATATTCAATGTGTTTACCATCTTCAAGATCTAATCTTATAACCCTCTGTCGGAACTACCCTATATTGTCCTAGATGGCCTATCCATGACTTTCCCTTCCTTTACCCGCAGATATCCTCAACTTGTCCTTATGTGACTAGCGGATGTTTGTGACTGTCTACACTATGACTCGTGGATGCCTCTGTATACCTGCAAAAAACACATGTTCTTCTGAGTAATGTTGTTGAAAATAAGTTGTTTAATTTCCTTTGTTGGTTATATACTTGATAAGATATGTCTTCTTGGTTTCCTCTTTCCTTCAAAGCCTCAGCTCTGATACCATGTTTATTTTCCCAAGTGGATTCAACCCTTGGTATGAATTGATACCATGTTGATCTTTTACCACTCTACTCAACACCCGGTAGTAATTATCTCAAATATAAAATCACTTTATCTACTAAAATCACATCTAATTAATCAACTAAACATGTAGCGAGAGCATAAACAAAGAAACAAAATCAAGCACACAAGAACACCAAGAATTTTGGGTAAACCCCTAGAAAAAAACCCGAAGGGAAAACTAGTCTAATGATTTCTTTTATTAAGGTCAAATCAAGGCTCCTGTAACAAGGATAATGGCCCACTTAGAGAATTATACACTGCAAACAAACTTGGAAACTCTTGTCCTTATGTATTGTTAGGCGGAAATATTGTCGTTTTAATTCTGTTGTAGTACTTGCCCAACTATTTAATTTGTCAATCCAAGGTTCGTAGACTTACG
>ML798526.1:173004-189744 GCA_009831015.1 Picea engelmannii | reverse complement strand
AATGGTACCAGCATGAACTTGTAATTTCCATACCTCATTTTGAATGTTTTCTTGAGGATGTCCTCATCCTTGATTGTAACTTGGTGATATTTGGATCTTAAGTCTATCTTTGAAAACATAGTGGACCCTCTTATTTCATTGAACAAGTGATTCGTGGAAATTTCTACTTATTTTCAATGTCACTTTGTTCAATTGTCTATAATCAATACACAGTATGAGGGTGCCATCCTTATTCTTCATTAATAGTGTTGGTTCTCCTCGAGGAGACACACGTGTACTGATGTTGCCTTTGTCTAAAATTTCTTTCAATTGCAGCTTCAACTTTACCAATTCAAGGATACTCATCCTATAAGGAACCTTGAATATAGGCATATCTCTTGGCATGAGATTTATTGAGAAAACAATGTCCCATTTGGGAGGCAGGCCTGGTGTCTCATATGGAAACACATCCCTAAATTCTTCAAGTATCGGATAGTCTTCGATGTTTGAGCACTTATTTTATGTTGCCTCCAACACGTGGAAAACATACATTTGGGGTCTTTCTTGGAGCACTTCTTCAGCTATAATGTCGAAACCTATCTTATGGAAATAGGCTTCGAAATTCCTTTCATTGTTTTAAGGTTTTCTTCATCATCCACACATTCAATTTTTTTCTAGTAGCAGTCTAACTTAACATTGTGTGTTTCTAATTAATCCATGCCAATCAGAACATCATATGATCCCAAGGGAAATATATTCAGTGTTTCCCATATTTGTAGCCAATTCATCTCCATTGGGCATGCTTCCACCATCTCACTCACATTTCTTTTAGTCCTTGTATTCGATTGCACTAATCATGACTTCATGTGCTTATGCTTTTTGAGAACACAAGAGTCAAAAACTTGTGGTTCAACATAGATAATTTTAAATCTAGGTTCAATCAATATGGAAATAGATTACTGAGAAATCTTACCTTATACTTCCACCAATGATGTATGGTGGTCTACTTGCCCATCTTCTACAACATCATGAATTTGAGGAAAGGTCCTTACTATGTCATTGATTGTTGTATCTTATTGAATGTTATAGGTCCTCTAGTTCTTGTCTTGCCTATTGGGACAATATCAGAGTAAGTGATCTCCCCCACAACCCCAACACTTTAGTGGTCCTTTCCATTGTTCCCTAGTATTCTCTCCATCTGCCTCTGTTATATTGATTTCATTATGGATGAGATCATTTTGTTGGAACCTGCTTCGTGTTGGATGGATTGGATTTGCACTCTTTTCCTAATTCTTGTATGGCTAAGTATTAAAGCATGTCTTCATATGACCATCCTTGTTCTTCCAAGCCTTGTTAAACTATGCTCTATACTTGGATTTATTGTAGTAGTACTTTGACTTTCGGATTGTGTCTTCGAGAGTTCTTGGCTCGTCAAATTCAATCCTATCTTCGTAGGATTGAGGAAAGCCACTGAGAAATCATTGAATCTCCACCTTCTCATCTCTGATGTAGGGAACATACCTCAAAAACTCTAAGAATCTATTGACATAGTCATCCATTGTCATTCAATTTCAACTCATGAAACTCTTCAATTTTTCCATCACATTATCTTTTCGATAGGTATTTCTTCCTAAAATACTTTTCAAAATGCTTCCAAGTAATTTTCCTCTTGTTGATACTTTTCACATTCTTAAGTTCCTCCCACCAGATAGAAGCTCGACCATTCATGTTAAAAATGGCCACTCTTGCATTCATTTTTATTAATAGTCATGTACCTAGAAATACTTTTTCATTCCCATAAGTTGTGATTCCACTTCTTCACCTATATTTTCCTCGTCATCAAAAGTAGGTGGATTATTTTTCCTAAATTCTTCCCACAAGGGGATTCTAGAATGCTTCTTCTTCTTATGCTTATGGGAAGCAGACTTTGTGTCATTGCTAGATGCTTCATCTAGAGTAGTTGTATCTTTGTTAGAGGATTTTGTTGACATATCCTCACTAGATGTATGTTCTCTAGTATTGTGGTGCCTCTTCTTAGAGGAACTTCTTCTTGCATTTCTCATGGATGGTCCCTAAAGCAAGTGCTTTTGAGTTTCAGATAGGTTATCTAGTAGTACAACATTCATCTCATTCTACTTTTATTGGGCTTGAATTAGTCTTTCATTATCTGCCCTGCCACTTTGAAGCCCTACCTTTAGGCTTCTCATAGTTTCTTTCATATATGGGGCAATTTCAACATTCCTTCTTTCATCTTATTCAATCTCTCAGTCATGTGATTCCCATTCCATGTTGAGCACATGACTGTCAATAATCACACTAAATATTCACTTATTTCTCTTTTGTGATGAGACAAGAAATTTAACCCATTAGTTTTAATTTTAACATGATGCATTCATTTTATTCTTAACCTTTTAACCGATGTTAGATAGATCTTTTCTATAGCTTATCAGACTCTAGTTCCTATCCCATAGCAGTCCAGTGTTTGAACTATTCTCTAATACCATGTGTAACATACCCAACTCCTAAGTGCCTAAGAAGGTGGGGTATCAATATTTTTCCCTTTAATAACCTTTCTTAACATGAATATAAGACCATTTATGAGCTCACAAGCACATTCTACTCATCAAGAGATTTCCAATGATTGTACTCTTACTCAATTCTGAGCTTCAAGAAAGAAGTTATGGCCCTCTAAAGTTTTCCTTAAACTATTTTCTCTCTCCTACCACACCATAATCCTTACATATCCCACACATGAGCCAACTAATGTGGCATATTATGGATGACCTTAGGTTTTCACACTTACTAAGGTAAATTCCCTCTTCCTTTCCTATCACATCAATGGACAATTTTTTTTTTTTGCACCATGTCACACTTGTTATCACACCAAAACAATAATTTTTAATGCAGCGTATCACATGGGAGAAGATTTTCCCTTATGTGATACACATTCTTCCTTCTCTTAATTTTTTCCGCACTCTTGAAAAACTTAAATAATGTAATGTATTGCACTTATGGGAAACTTCTCATCGCACTGGAATAAATCTTCTTATGCAGTGTATTGCACTTGAGAATATTTTATCTCTTCTTATGAAGATTCATTATTCCTCTTCATCACATTGAAATGAAACTTGTTTTATTTTAATCAAGGGAGGCTCTCTCTTCTTTATCACACTTCTCAAAAACTTCCTCCCTTGCAACAAGGCTCCCACATGTGTATTGCATCGGAAAAAGTTGTTATTCTCGGAAATAGATCGCAAGAAAATTTGTTTTCAGCCATATGTCGTGTCCTTATAAATATTCATTTTACGTGATGGACTTTCCCTTCCTCCTTTGCCTCCTTGTAATTTTCTTCCTACCTTCTTTTTCCCCCTTATCCTTCTGCAACCTTGACATCTCATTCAGGAAAAGTTTGGTTCTTGCGACATATCACAAGAAAATTAAATCTTGATGTATGTCACATTGTCTGAAAATTTAACCTAACATCATATCCCTTCATCTCTTCCTTGGCTTCCTTTATCGCATCATACGAATATTTATCTCCCTGTGGCATATCGCATGAATTTTATCTTCATGCAATAAATTGCATCGCACAAAGTTAAACTTCATGTGATAAGCCAACTTCTTCAAAAACAAATCTAAGTCTCGAACTTAAAAATCCACCCTTCGCCGGACTTCATGGATTTCATTGCATTGCACGAAAATAATTATCATGTGATACGGGTTGTATCACATGAAAATAATTTTCATGTGATACACCTTGTATCACGTGAAAATTAACTTCATGCAATGCACTAAAAATTCTCATTTCTTCCTTAAAACCAAGTTCCAAAATTTTGTAATTTTGTAAGTGTAAGTGTTTTTCTTAAATGGAAAAACACTTCATTAAGGCCTCTAAAGGCTCCAAGCCCTAAACTTATTTTTACTCAAGCTTGGGAGTAATATACTAAGGCCATTCATAAGAGTTGCACTCAAGTAGAGTGATTATTTCTCATGGATTTTTGGACATATAAGCTTAGATATGGATACATATATGTATATATGAGGCTCTTCAAGGTTGGTCTAGATTGCGAAGGATCCAGAGATCTTAGAGTTATTCTTTTAATTCCTAGCTTTTATCGAAAAATTTAAGTCAATTTTTTATATTCAATAGGATTTTCAACCCAAGATATACATACATACATACATGTGTGTGTGTGTGTGTGCCTCTTCCATCATACAAACCATTTATCCTTTTCCAGGAGAAGGCATGACCTTCTATATCTATACTCTTTTATGTACAAATAGGAAAGAACACCATCAAACATGCACATTCAAATAGTAAAAAAATACTTGACAATCAGCCTCATGGATGCATATAATTCAGAAACATAGGGTCATAAGATAAGCATATTGCTTCCATAAATCTATCATTATGAGAAGGATTTTCCATGCCATTTAATCACACAATCCACCCCAAATAAAAATCTCATCCCACAACCAATATTCATTATTTTTCAAGAGTCTGAGGGGGAAGGAGACATTCCTCGTATCAAATCACTAAATACAATTATTCACGAGCTTGCAACTTCATAGCCATCCATAGTTCAATTTACTCAATCCTTTACATAGGAAAATCATTTCAAGCAAAAAAACAAATTTTCACCTCTAATATTTCTTTATGACCAGAATGCCTTAATACTAGATAAATGTGATAATTTGAAGAGAATTTTTGTCTTTACATTTGCTAGAGTTATTTATTTCTTTTTTAGTAAATATTTGTGTTGAACCCTACAACTATGAGTATAGCCATATCACATTTGTGAATGAATTGGAATGTCAAATATTTGAGAATACAAATGGTTGTAAACCATCCATTTGATTAATATTGCAATTTGTACTCTATGTACATCCAATTGATTCCCTCAACCATCAATTGTAATCATTGAAACATTGGTTTTAAGATCCAACATACAGCATTTCCCTACACACCCTATTTAATGTGTCTTTCATAGTGCACACTCAACTATGTAAGGAGTATAAGGGTACGTGTGGGTATTTCTTCAAGTTCTCATAGTTATTTGATGTTTAAGAAAAAAGAAAGTGCACATATTCATATCCTTGTTGTATTGTTTCTCGGCCAAATTTTCGTTGAGATAATCAATAACACTATCATGACATTGGTGGGTTAACATATATATCATTCATGGTATGCATACATCACTTTTTCTTACTAAGAATACAAGTGTTGAGGATACTTTGAACACCCGATCAAATATTCAATTGTTGATCCAGTGCATTGTTCCCATAGGGATTGAAGACATATAGGGAATCTAGAGGCATAACCAATTATAGACTTTTTGGTAGTTGACATCACCTACAGATGCTAGGTGTATCCATTCATGTATACAGGATTTTCATGGCATATCAAAGCCAGCAAACAGAACCATATTCTCATACCTCAAGTGTAGGAGAAAGCCTTGAAGAAAAGAAACATAGCCAATTTTTTGTGTGCTTTCCTAGAGACGAACAATAGATAAACCAACTCAAAATCTTGATATTTATTTCCATTTTT
Organism: Picea engelmannii; assembly: GCA_009831015.1. Lineage (NCBI taxonomy): Eukaryota > Viridiplantae > Streptophyta > Pinopsida > Pinales > Pinaceae > Picea > Picea engelmannii. The sequence continues at coordinate 184,214 of ML798526.1, read as the reverse complement.
AGTTGGTTTTTGTGTGTGTGCTACATTAAAGACATGGATATTTGTCCAAGATAGAGAAATATAGATCATAAGTTAATTCTGCAAAGTATCCATGTTGGTGAAGTGAGTGGGCTATAAGTCCCTCATTTATCAATCAAATATAACCTATGACTAACCCATAGCCAAACCCTTATCCACTAACCTACTAACACCCCTAACCACTAATTGATGATTAACTCCTCCAATCCATCAATTCAAAATGACAAGTCCATTAGTGCATTAATATAAGATCAAAAAGATCATAATAAAAGTCATTTTAATTTTATATTTATTAGTATTAAACCCATGAATAAAAAAAAGAAACAACCATTAGCAATGTCAATAGTAAGGAAAATTGATTTAAGTGAAAAAACCCACTACCCACAAGCAAATTTCTTTCAATAAGAAAAATTGTGAACACATTACAACCATTGTCATGTCAATGTACTTTGGTTGGATTACATACATTTACTTCACCACATACATCTACCCCATCCTTTGCTCAACCTAGTGCAATTATTGCAACATGTAGCTTCTAAAAAATCATTTTTCCTCTATGTGGACAAGGAAGAACAAATCATTGATTTTCATCAAAGACATCAAGATTAAATAAAAACCTACTCGCAATGTTCTAAAAATATATATGGTTCATCATTTTTCATTGACAATTATTTGTGTGTCAAAGGCATATAATTTACTATATTTATCATGAGTAACATATTTCCTATCAAAAATGTTGAAACCATTTGTATTTGAATATCACACATTTGAAAGACCTACAATCCGCCTCAATAATCTCTTGAATGTTGCCAATGTGTTCAAGTTGGCTTCAAATTTGGTTTCTATCTCTTGAATTTTCACGACGTGTTTGATCAAATTCATCTAATTCTCCATTATCACATGTTTTTTTTACATGATATGCACTCTCCACTTGAAAATAATGACCATATGCCCACATTATAGGATATGTTCATAGCTCCAGATATGGACAAGCATCCTTAATCTTAATCTTGAAATTACACACACACACACACACACACACACACACCCATTTGATAATTTATCCTTCACCTACATGTTTATGCACTCAATATTCCATCAGTAGTGTAATTTTTGAGAGAGTGGGGTACACAGATTTGACCTTTGAATGCGTGTATGCACTCTTGTCATCTTTTGTGAATCTCATCATACATATGCACTCATTTTTTTGTTTCCTCCCTATTGAACAAAATGAATTTAGTTATTTTCTCTAATTATTTATCAATATCTTCTATGTTATTAAAAAGTTAATATTGATTATTTAGTGAAAGTAAATATTTAATCAAAAACACAATTAGAAGTATATAAGTCAAATGTGTATACCTTTCAAAGTCTGTGCATGTCCTTTTGTTTCTAGTGAATCTCCTTCTTGTCACTCTTCACCATCCTCACCAACCCAAATGATTGTAACATCTACATGGATTTGGAACTTGGACATTAAAAAAATATATTCTACCACAATGTGCCCTTTGGCCATAAACCCTTGCTCGTGTACCCATTTCCTTACAAATCTCTTAAAAATTTCCATGTCTCTCTCTCAAAAAACATTCATTTACAATTCACCACACTAGTCAATTCAATGGTATTCAACCAGATGCACCAAAAGATATGTTAGGAAATATTCTTCCACACTAAACCTAATAGAAGAGAAGAAGACGAACTTAACCAAAAAAGTAAATGACAAAGAAATCACACAATACATAGAGATTTTTCCTTGGAAACCCAAATGGGAAAACCAACATTCCTTGAGCGTTTTGATCTCTTGTTGTCTTAGTCATTTAGAATAAAAGGGTTACATGAATAACCTGGGTATACATCTAAGACACAATCACAAGCATTCCCTCTTTCTTACACAAGAACAACCCCGTAGCCAATTCGACATACATATACATGAACAATAACCTCTAATAGATTAATATAATGATTAGCTTTTATAGTGTTACAACACACCTTATTTATAGGCTTTACAATAGGAAAAACCATAAATCATGGTACCCAAAAATGGTTACAGATCCATGCATATCATTGGCTACAAATCCCATGAATCTTGGGATTCTTTTTTAGTTGACTACCAGTCATATTACTAGTCGACTTCCATTCGGTGTTCATTTGATTGCCACATGACCTCCTAACAACCTTTTGTTGTTTGACCTCTTTAATTGTTTTCGATCACTTCAAATTTGACTTTTCCCAGTCGATCACTTCGACCTTCGAATTTCACTGCAAAGAATATAACAACCCAAAATTTTCCCACTTGTTTTATTCTTTGTTGAACAGGGAGTTTCCTGAACTCTTGTTCATAACCCCAGGGAAGCAATTCCCATTTCTTCTCTACACCAAGAAAACTTCACAACACTCACAGACTTGGTCAAAGAGTATGCTATGTTTTCCAACATGTCTACTTTCTCCAATAGCACCTTGTTACTTTTCACCATGTCTCTCATGAAATAGTATTGTACATCAATATGATTCATCCAAGAATGGTATGTTGGGCTCTTTKCCAGAAATATTGTGATTTGACTATCACRAGTTATCTTCGTAGATTTCTACTCAAACYTGATCCATAAACACAASTATTGCAGTCATACTGCTTGGTTTCTTCCATGAGTGGTTGTCATGTATTTAGMTTTTGTTGTTGACAAGGATACGACCACATGTCTTTTACTCATCCAAATGATTTCTCCATCGAACATCTTGAARCAATATCCATCAGTTGACCTTCGTCAATCCAAATCTCTAGCTCAATCGACATCGACAAATCCATGTACTTCTGTTTTCAAGTTTCTGTGGTGAGGAGTTTCACAAATGTTCTTCAGATAATCCACAGTTTGAAACGTCGACGACGAAATGATACAAACTGTGGATTATCCATGTACTTCTATTTTCTTGTCATCTTCAGGCTTCCCTTGGTAGCATATAGCATAATATTTTGTGCRACAYAAATACCTGAACACTCTCTTGACAGTTGTCCAATGCTCTTTTCCAGGTGTTGACATGTATTTKCTCAACACTCCCATTGCATGGGAAATGGTTGGTCAAGTGCATACCACCGCATACATTAKACTTCCAACAATAMTTGTATAGGGAACGCATGCCATGTCCTCTATTTATTCTTGTGTCTTTAGACATTGTTCAGCAGTTAKCTTTACTYGCATGGGAATTGGCACCTTAATAKGTTTTCTATCATGCATGTTRAAATGTTTCAAGATTATTTCAATACATTTCCTCTGATTCAACCAAATCTTTCCAACTGCMTGATCTCTCTTGATCTCCATTCCCATAATGAAGTTTTTTGCAACAAGATCCTTCATGTCAAACTTGGAAGATGTTTTCTTCTTCACCTCCTCTATTGTGTCCATGTTGTTTCCAACTAGMAACATKTCKTCGACATACAATTATACATATATAAATGCCYRCCTTCTTCCTTGGAATATACACATTGATCARCCTTCTTCACACAAATCCCAAACTAAGGATGTATGTGTCAAACTTTTGATACCACATCCTTGGTGATTTCYTTAGACCATAAGGGGATATTTCCAATTTKCAMATTAACTCTTTCTTTCCCTTTACTACAAATCCTTTAGGTTGTTTCATGTAGATTTCTTCTTCCAGGTCCCCATGTAGGAACATTGTCTTCACATCCATTTTCTTTATTTCAATATTGAATGTCGTACCCAGAGACATTAGTACTCTGATGGAAGTTAATTTTGCAATAGGGGAAAAAATCTCACCAAAGTCAAATCCTTCAACTTGGAAATATCCTTTCACTATCAGTCAAGCTTTGAATTTATTGACTTGACCTATTGTGTTCATCTTTTTCTTGAACACCCACTTTCTATTGATGGGATTTCTTCCACTAGCTAATTAGACCAAATCCCACATCTCATTTTTATGCAAGGATTCCATCTCTTCAACCATGGAATCCTTATAGAGTCTACCCTATGTCGACTTGACTGCCTCCCTAACTGACTTGGGCTCCTCATTAGTGGCAATTAACACAAATTTGAAACAGAAAATGGTTGCACTATACCTTTCAACTAGTTTTCTTACTCGTTCATACCTCTTGACAACCAACGTTGGTTGTTCCACCTCTTCATCTGATTCGGTCGAATCATATGAATCATCTTCTTTGTTCCTCAGTTCAAACCTCACCTTCTCTAGATATTTCTTTGTTTGAACCACTTAAAACTTGGAATAACCTCTGACTTCTCTCAAGACCGCATCTCGATTATACACTATTTTCCTTTATGCAGGATCCTAGAGCTTATATCCTTTCATTCCTTCCTTGTATCCGATGAAAATACACTTGACTTCCTTCTTGTCCAACTTGCTCCTCTTTTCCTTGGGAACATCCACAAATGCATCACATCCAAATACTTTGAGATTTGAAAGTGAAGTATTCTTTCCAAAGCATTCCTCATATGGAGTCATGTCGAATAGCGCTAACGAAGGATACATATTCACTAGATATTTTACATTTTCGACTGCTTCTACCTATAATTCTTGTGCGATCCTAGCACCACTGAGCATGCTCCTTGCCTTTTCCATCAATGTTTTTTTCATTCTCTCAGAAACTCAATTTTGTTGTGGGGTATATGGTGTGGTATTTTCCCATGCTATGCCACACTACTTGCAAAATTGCTCAAAAACATTTTCATAGAATTCACCACCTTTGTCAATTTTCATCTCCTTGATCTTCTTATCGGTCTAGTTTTCCACAAGAGATTTAAACTCTTTGATTTTCTCAAAAACCTTTGATTTCTTCCTCAAGAAATATATCCATGTCTTCCTGGAAAAATAATCTATGAAGGAGACATAATACAGGGATCCACCAAGTGAAGGGATTGTTACATGCCAAAACACATCACTATGCACCAATTCTAGAATCCCCTTTTCCCTTGTCACTCCAAATGGGAACCTAACCCAGTTTTGTTTTCCATATACGCAATGTTCACAAAAATAAACTTCTAAATTACATTCAGGAAAGACTTCGACCATACCTGTGTTTTGCATGGATCGAAGCCCTTTTTCTCCAATGTGTCTCATCCTCTTGTGCCATAACATGGTCGAGTCTGTTTGATTTGAATCAACCCAATATGAGTCAAGTTGAGTCTAATTTGAGTCGACATCAAGAACAACAATGTCGTTGCAACCAGTCAATTTGAAATTCCCTATCAAATTGTATAGGCTTCCAATTTGAACTCCTTTCATTAATAGCATCGCAACCCTAACCATTTTGCATGTATTATTCTGAAATAGAGTGTGCACTCCTACATCACTCATCTTGATGAAAAATATCAAGTTTATTTCCAAACCTAAAATATGTAGAACACTTGGAAGGGTTATACTCCTCCCATCCTGCAGTATCAATTGGACTCTTCCTCGTCCAATAATTTTGGTTGTTGAGTCATCCCTAAAGAATACATCTCCCCCTTCATATCTCTCATATTTTCAGAACCATTCTCTGTGAGGAAAGGATGCTCCTGATTCGATCAACCAAACATCTTCATCCGACTATGTATTGGTTGACGCTAGATACACATCACCTCCTTTATCTGGAGTAGTCTTTCTCTTAGTCTATTGCTTCTCTTCAGATCATGTACTAATTTCTATCACCTTCGACTTGCAGTCCATTTTATAATGCTCAGATTTATTACATTTCCAACATATTTTCATCGAATGAAATGGGGATTTAGATCTACCCTTCGACTTAGACATTCTACCAGAGAATTTTCCTTTATCTCTATCAATTGGCCAACCTCTCACCATTAAGGAATCTTTGGTTGATCCTTCCATGTTCTTCCATCTCATTTCTTCTAATAATAGAGATGTTACCATGTCTTCTAGTGCTAATGCAGTCAAATTACTCCTTATAGCCATGACTAATCTATCCCAGTGATCTGGATTTAGGAGCGGAACGAACTGATTAAGATATTGAATACAATAAACAAAGAGATATGAAGAATAACACAGATATCCAGTGAAAAATATCTTCTATTGAATAATTAAATAGGCTGAAACTATAAAACTGCAGAATTGAAACACTTGATCGAATGGTGGTAGTTATCGCTGAGAAGGGATGTGGCTGCTACGTGCATCCTCTTGAGTAAAATCGATTACAATGAGGCTCCATAGGCATTTTTTATATTACTCATGAATTCCAAAACCATGGACATCCAAAAACCTAACCCTAGAAGGTGAAATGCCAAAATTCATGTGGGCCCCTATGGGTAAGTTGGTGTAAGTTGGTACCTCAACTTCCCAGGGTTGTAACTTTTGCATACAAACTCCATTTTAGGCACGTGATAGCCCATTGGAAAGGTCTTTCATAGAACTACACATTTCACCGTCAAACTCTAACTTCATCTATAGTTTGACTGTGGTGAGCCAAAAAAACATTTTTTAGGGCCCCAAAACAACCCTGGAAGTACAGTAAGATGTGCTAACATGAAAACATACAAAATAAGCCAGTTGGATTAGGTGAGAGGCCACCAATATCCACCTGGAGGATGTGTGGGGCTTAAGACAGCCGCATAAGTGTAGAACCCACAATTGCAAATAAGTACAGAAGAATGTGTTGAAAAAAAATGGAGAAGAGGAGTCAATTGGAATAGGTGGGTGGCCACTAATATCCACCTAGATCAATCCTCCCCCCTTAGGAATTAATGGTCTCCATTGCTTTGAGTTCCCCCATCAGGTGAGAAAAATTATGTTGGATTTGGCCTCGGGTGAGCCACTTGCCTTGGTGTAGGAGTTTCCTTGCCTTGACAACCTGATAAAGTTGGATCCTTTGGTGGCGAGTGTCCTTGACCTGTGTGTCCAATATTTGATCAATGGATGTTTGTTCCATGCAATCAAGGTTGAGGGTTGTTGGTGTCAAATGTTTTGCGATCTCTGAGGTGTCCAATAATGGTGGAAAATATGGCCAAAGGAGATCCACATTGAACACTGGATGCAGGCCAAGGAAGGGTGGAGTGTTGACCTCAAAAGCATTGCTACCTGTAGCATTGGTGATAGTGTAAATCCCATAGAGAAGTGGGAAAATTTTCTTATGGGGCCCCGTGAGACGCTCCTTCTGCAAATGTAACCAAAAATTTTTGCCAACCTGAAACTAGTGTGGTACCCTATGTTGATCATGGTGTTGCTTGTACTTAGCATTGGATTTCTGAAAAATATCCTGGACCTGTTGGTGGATGTGTTGAAGCCACTTAATGAATCTGGTGGATTTTTCAATCGCGGACTGATCATGGGAAGAGTTTGTATGTGAAGTGGCAAGAGGAAGTGCAACATCAATGGGTCCCAAGGGTTGGAATCCCAGACCCACATGAAATGGAATATGGTTGGTGGAGCTATGGAGAGCCTTGTTGTAATTGTGTTGAACATAGGGAAGAATCTCGTCCCATGTACATGGATGCTTAGAATTGTACATGCGCAGGATGTGAACAATCATCTGATTGACGACCTATTTTTGGTCGTCAGTTTGGGGGTGGAAAGCAGTGGATTTTGTGAGCTTGGTGTCCAACAATGACCAGAGACTTGACCAAAATGTGTTGAGGAACCTAATGTCTCATTCAGAGATGATGGTTTGCGGTATCCCAAAGTGGAACCACACTCATTCGAAGAATATCTTGGCAGTATCTTCCGCTGTGATATTATTCTTGCAAGTTGTGAGGATGGCCATCTTCGAAAATTGATCAACGACCACAAATATACAGTCATTTCCTTTCTTGGTGTACGGCAGGCCAGACATGTAATCCATTGAGATGGATTCCCAAGGCTTCTCGGGAATAGGAAGAGGGGTGTATAAGCCTTGCTTCTTGATGCATGGTTTGGAAATGGCACATGCAATGCAAGATATGATATACTTGCTGACGTCCTCTCAAATTTTTGGCCAATAAAAATGTTTCTAAAGAACGGCCACAGTTTTCTCCACGCCAAAATGTCCTGCCAATCGATTGTAGTGGGATTCCCAAATCATCTTTGCACGCTCACTTGTAGGAACACAGATATGTCCCACATGGCATAAGATTTTTTCCTGAATTTGAAAATTGGTGACAATCGCGCATGTACCCAAGAGTTGATAGGTGGTGGTGAAGTCTGGATCTTGTTGATAAAGTTGGGGCCACTCAGATGCTTCATGTCCACAGGAATGGAGCACAGTGGTGAGTGAAACCACAGGAAGCTGACTGAGGTAGTCAGCGACATGATTTGAGATACATGTCTTATACTTGATGTTAATATTGAACTGTTGCAGGTAGGTGGACCACTTCTAATGGTGGTCGTTCTGCAATTTCCCATGTGTTTGTATGAACTACAGAGGCTTGTGATCAGTGTGTATGATCATCTCTTTTCCCATAATGTAATGTTTCCATTGACCACAGGCTTGTACAATGAAATAAATTTCCTTGTCATAGGTGGGTTATTTACGGACAGTATCGAAGAGTGTCTCACTATGGTATGCCATCGGATTCCTATGCTAAGTGAGAATTGTTCCCACATCATAGTCAAATGCATCAGTCTCAATCTTGAATGGTTGTTGCAGATCAGGTAAGGAGAGTACTGGAGCTGAGCACAAGCAATGCTTCAGATCATCTAATTTGTGTTGTTGTTCCTTCCCCCACACCGACTTGTCCCTACCACTTCCCTTAGTCACATGGCTGAGGGCCCATGCAGTATGGGAGAATCCCAACACGAACCGTTGGTAGAATTTGGCTAGTCCCAAGAAGCTTTGAAGCTTGGTCAGTGTGGTCAGGGCTAGCCAGTCATAGATGAATTGGATCTTAGCTAGATCAACATTCACCCCATGTTGATCAACAATGTAGCCCAAGTATTGGATCATTTTCATTCCAAAAGAGCATTTTTCCAAGTTGGCATATAGCTTGTGCTACCGCAAAATGCTCAAAACCTGTTGAATATGTCGCATGTGCTCCTCCCACGTTTTTTTGAAGATGAGGATGTCATCCAAATATACCACCACAAAGGAGTTGGTGAAGGGTCTCAATACATCATCCATCAACCTCATGAAAGTGGCTGGTGAATTTGTTAATCCAAAGGGAATGGCTATCCATTCAAAGAGACCTTCTTTAGATTTGAAGTTTGTCTTCCATACATCAGTTGGTTCAATGGGAACCTGGTGGTAGCCATAATTTAGGTCAATCTTGTTGAACAACTTTACGCCCTTGAGTTGGTCAAAAAGGTCATCAATCCTAGGAATGGGGTACTGATTCCTGATTGTGATTTTGTTTAAGGCTCTGTAATCAATGCAGAGTTGCCACGTCCCATCCTTCTTCTACACCAATACAATCGGGCTTCCGCAAGGGGAGGAGTTATGTCTGATGTCCCCCTTTTGAAGCAGCTCTTGGATCTGTTGCCTGATTTCATCATTTTCCCCATCAGTGAGCGACGATAGACTGGTCCATTAGGTAGAGGTGCATTGGGGGTCATACCAATTGGATTCTTGACTTGGAAGTGTTTCGGTACCCCTATAGGTGAGGAGAATATGTCTCTGTATTCTTCCACAATCTCGTCCACTTTCTTCTGCTACAAAGAGAGGCTCTATGTAGATGCCATGGATGTGGGGGTGACCTTCTTCTTACTGTGAGAACGGATCACAAAGAAGACAAACTTCCCGATCTGTGAGATGACTTGACTGCATTGCTTAGAAGAGATTAAATAAATAGAAATAGGCGGCGCTACCTCTGGTATCTCGTACAATTGTCTACTGAAAGTAATAATAACACTACGGGGTCTGGACTCATACACAGCATGATGCTTCCACAAATATGGTTGTCCTAAAAGAACATCATAAACGCCAAGGTGAGAAATATCACACAGTACCTCATCTTTGAAAGGCTTGATTTCATAGGGAAGATGACACTGTTGGCTGACACGGAGATATATTCCTTGGTGAAGCCAGTTGATGGTGTAGGGTTTTGGGTGTGGTGTCATTAGTAGGTCCAGTCGCTTGACGACCTCTGCTGAAATCAGGTTCTTCTGACTCCCTCTATCGACAATGAAATGAAGCGGAGCCCCCTTTACCCACATCTGTGAGTGAAAGAGGTTTTCTCCTTCCTCTGGTTCTTTTGGTTCGCTTGGTTAGACTTTGGTGGTAGCGACAGTGGCACTAGGTTCAGCATCGATAATCCACTTCCCTCCTTCAATATTTGATTCAGAATCAGAATCGACCTCTGACTCAGAAGCCTTCATTTCATCCATGAGTGACTTATTGGAGCGGCATTCTTCGGTGTTGTGCCAAGGGATTTTATGGTACTCACACCATTTTCCTGTGTCCTTCTTCGTCTTTTCACTGCCCTTCTTGTGTTGTGGCTTGGATTGGTTGTCCTGAGGTTGGTCATATCGAGTTGGTCCCTTGCTAGGTGGTTTGGTGTCACCTTTTCTCTGCTTCGAATGTGAGGGGTTTGCAGATTCAAACTCTCGCCTTTTCTGCTTAAATTTATGCTCGATCTTGACCGCGTATCTATAAGTCATGCCCAATAAGGCGATGCCCAGAAAATCCATTTCTGTTTGAATGTATCTATGCAATCAGCCGCGATATTTTAGCACCAGATGATGCTCAGAGTCTTTGATACCCAACTTGGTGCGCAGAGTATGGAAAATATTGGTGAAATATGGTATTGTCTGGTCCCTTTCTTGATGTAGGGTGGTCCATCTGGTGCATTGGTCCTTGTAGCTTCCAACAGGGTAGTATTCTTCTTTGATGGTGTCTCGAAAGGAATCCCATGTAGGGGCCACCACAAACATTGCATATTCCTCTATGCCCCTTTGCTCAGAGTAAGTATCCCATCAGTCTTTAACATGGGGAATGGCCTTGAGAAGTGAAAAAGTGATATTTTCCCTATCGGAAAAATTGTGGACCGAAAAATACCCTTCGAGCATATTCAACCATTTAAGGGTTAATGAGCCAATATTAGGGTACAAAAATGGGTAACCAAGATATTGGGCTATGATTTTGAAATCGTCTATAAAAAGGGGAAGCAAAATGTTGTGGCAGATGCACTCTCAAGAAAGGATGAAGATGTTGAGGCCTTTCTATCCAACCCGATTGGATAATAGAAGCAAGGGATGAATGGAAAAATGACGAAAAAGTGTGGACTCTCATTCAAAGGTTGCAACAGGATTCCAGTGCATCA
>ML798526.1:140431-157727 GCA_009831015.1 Picea engelmannii | reverse complement strand
AACACATGCATATATCAATAATAACAGGAAGATACATCCACCACTTTAAGTGGTTCTCCGCTGAATTTTTTTCTGGTATAAATTTATCAATAACTTGCTAAAAATTATCTCATAGATGCCACTCATAATGAGGATGGTCCATCAGATTGTTGTATTATCATAGAGAATAAAGTAGCCTAAAGTATCTAAGTGTATATCCTCATCATTATGCTGTCCTTAGGATAATGTGCACACCACTCTCAGTGTCCACGATATCACTAATTTCGCCAACTTTCAAAAGATATGTAGCATCTTCAAAAGGCTTTTGCATTTGACCTCTACCAAACGGACCTGAGAGAAAGTTGGAAGAAAAAGATAAAGTTAGAGATTCTTCACTTTTCAAAAATAAATGAAATGATAAAGCATTCAAAACATAATCAACAACGCAAATACTACCCTTTTTTCAATGGAAGATATTTTAAATTAGCTAAAAATACCAAAAAACAAACTCATGCTAGCAGGCCCACACAGCCCAATGTCCCTTAAAGCTTGAACGCTACACACTCAGACAATGGGTTCTAAAGGATCTGCAAGACATGATGATCTACCCAAGGGTATACAAGTAACCACAAATATATCATAAAATATAAAAATAAGTTTTACACATCATGCAAATTATTTGATGTAAGTTCGTACTACTGCAAATAAATCCATATATACACCACATAAAAAAGGCATGCCCATCCTATTGCCTTTATTAAGCTAATGAATATGCTTGTATTCATGACCTTGAGGGCTCGCGTGGCATGACCCCTGTGGGCCTGCATAGCATAAAGATGAACCGAAGGAAGCACAAACAACCTTAAATATGTAGTGGCTTTGATCAAGTATAATATTGCAAAGGGTTTGCAATCAATCTAAGGATTCACCTATTTTAAGTTATATATTTTGACATGTATCAACCCCAAGGGTTTACATTATGAAAGTATTTTATTCTTTTATTTTATGTATAAGATGGCAAACTCCGCTGCATGAAATAATTCACCACAAGACAGCAGATTCCTCTATGAAGCAGTTTAATAAAAGAGAAAGTATGTACTGAATGCAAAGACCCCGATGGCCAATTATTGGGGGAGCCAAGATTTTGTAATGCCTCTTTTTGATTTATTAAGTTGCAAAACAAAGTGGTTGCGAAAAAACAAAAGAACCCCTACAATGAGATCTCTGTATTTAGCTTTTGGAAAGGAAAAAACACAAAAACAATATGCATATCAATATTCATATCTACTCCGCAGAGCAAACATTGTCATTTCAAGAATTCTATGCTTGTTGAACTCTTAGTCTTAGATTCTCTCCTAGCCTACTCTCAGGATGTCCTGACATGCTGATATGCTGCTTGCCCTGGCCTTCGTCACAGCGTCACCGACAACTTCAGGAAGTCCTTTCCGACGTCTCTCTTGACATGTTCGAATTTTGTTTTATTGGAAATAATGTTTTAAAAGTCTCTTGACATGTTCAAACTTTGGTTTATTGGAAATATTGTTTCAAAAGTTGGATTCGTACTCGGAATCAGTCGAGGGTCAGACTGGACTCAGATCCGAATCAGCCAACAACTCAGCTTATGAAACAGTTTACTAAAAAACACATAAAATATGAAAAATTAAAAAATATTGTATTCATGTAAATCAATGTTGAACCAATTGAACTTGCTGGTCTGACCAGTTCCGTACTGAACCGGCCAGTCTGACCAGTTCTGTACAGAACCAGCCAGCTCAGTAGCCGAACCAGTCACCAAACTGGTTCAAGGGCCGGTCCATCCTCTTTTATGGTCAATCCAGCTGAACCAGTCGGTTGGAGTTCCGGTTCAGCTAGTTTTTAAAACACCAATTGGAATATAAATAGGGAAATGTGAATACAATAACTTTAGAATTTTAGATCTGCAATCCAGGAAATCTATTTTAGGTCCACATCTATATGGCCTATAGACGGAAGTATTATACAGATGCAGATCATCTCAGATGTAGCGCCCCTTTTTGGCTACCAAGGTTTAATTGCTAATAAGAGAAGACTATAACACCACTCTATACATGATTCGTACAGGTATTATATGATCCATATGCTTTCACAATTAAACACATTCAAGCTCAGAGTAACCATATTCTCTACTGCTATAATTAACAATCAATAGCATTTCATACTAATTCATATACGCAGCGGAAATCATGATAACATAAGCAGTAGAGTCATGCAAAAACATGATTAAAACATAATCAGATACTTATCTTTTAACAGTGGTAGAATCCACCAACCAAGTGCAGGCCTTCCACGAACCTCCCAGCCTTAGACCACACTGCTTATCAGCTCAGCAGTGGGTCACCCCCGAGCTGAGACTAAGCTCCACCCCAAGACAAGGAATCCTAGGCTAGGCTGAGGTTACAGGGAAAACAACACACAACCACAAGGAAGGGATTCTCTCCAAGAAACCTCTCACGCTCACTGCCCACAGACCCTCATTCCCCACATGCCTGTTCCACCCCAGGAGTATACACCTTCTCTGTCACCTGGACAGTCCATCAGCTGCTAATCTCCCTTGCCTTGGGTTACAGGAACAGGCCGGACCGGAAGTCTCTGGGCTCTGTGACAGCTACAGGGTTCCTTCCAGGAGTTCTCTCCTTCCTCTGCGCACTCTCTCACCTGGAGGGAGTCACTCACAGGTCCAACAACCTGTTCTTCCAATCTTCAACCACCTCTCTCCCCTGGGAGAGTGTTGTACAAACTGGCCAACAAGCCACACAGGATCAAACAATACACGTCCACCACAATCCACGGGAATCCAGACACGAACACCCCAGGGCAGCTCCAGACAGGTGCAACAGTATAACCAAGCTTAGCAGGGACGAGACACTTCTGTTTTCTCAATTTGGCAACACAGAATAGACTCAAACTCTGGATTCTCAAGGATGCGTGACGAGTCGTCCACGTAGGGGTCGATTCAGACTCCCCGGTTTAGAATAGAGAAGGGTATACCAGCTTTCCAGAACAAACACAGACTCTTTCCCAAATCCACGCAGGGTTCTCGTTCAGGGAATATAAACACCGGTTTTTTTCTCAGAGCCAGACACAGACTTTTCGAATCACAGGGACGCACGAAGGTTCTCTGCAGGAGTCGGGTTGGCAGTACTATCCAGGGCTCTGTACGCGTTCAGACAATCGGGTAGAATGGAGGAGGAACCCTTCTCACGGCTCACCCTGGCCGTTTTATTCGCATGCGTCAGGGTTGACACTTGTCACCCATGAAACTGCATGCGTTCCACCAGCACGCATCTCCCTTGTATGTTCTCCCCTTGCCAGAAACTTAGGATAAAACATAAAATGCACATGTCTTTTGGAATAATATTAAAATATTATTCCCAGGCTTAAGCCCCCTAGGCTTAGCCCCTAGGCTCAACACTTGGCCCCTTTTCCCACCTTCCAGCCCCTAATTCCTTGCCCACTCTATGGCTGCTTAGTCCCCCTTCACTCATTCATCGTGGTCGGTCTGCACATGGCGGTGTTTATATTTTATTAATTGTTCTGCATGATTACATATACAACAGCAGGCTCCTGGCCTTCAACACCTAGGCTCCCTGGCCTAGCAACACATAAGCCTCCAGCTTATAAGAACTCGGCTCACCAGCCTATAAATCATAATTACAATTCTTTTCAGAACATGTTTCACTACGGGGCTCGGCCTTGGGGACACTACATCAGAGACTGTCCAAAAGAGTAAAGTACTATATATACCTCCTTAGTTACTCATTTCAACATTCATTTTTCATCTCTACCGACATTAGCATTTATGGGGCTTTTCATTTCTTGCTGATATGCCAATTATGTCTTTAGACAGCAACAAAAAGCTATTGATGGCAAAAGCTGTAGTTATTTTCCCAATACAAGCAAGTAAGAGGTTTAGTATTTCATGACGACTGACATTTCTACAGTTGACCATATGTGTGTGTAGGAATGATGGTTGTCAGGCTGCCTGTACAGTGTAAACAGAAAATGATAACCACCAAGCACACCCAAGTTATTTTCATAATGATACTGCTTGGACAATGACCAGATGACTAAAAATGCATATGGTGGTGTTTAAATTAGATACACTTCATCTAAAGCAGAGATGATATAGACCTCAACATCAGAACTTTCAAGAACATCATGACCAGAGGCAGTTAATAATATCATCAAGAACATGGGAAACAATACAAGGCATCTCCGAAAAAGATGCACCACTAAAACAGAAAAATAGCATCAGCAGAAACGCTGTAAGCTGGATGTGCACTGTAAACTAGGAATTATAGAGTAAAGCTTCGTTAGCCATTGACATGAAGTCTGACAGTCTGTAATTCCTCATATTAAAATGTGAATTTGACAATAGAGTGTAAAACTTTTCGTGCCTATCATAACATTTATAACATCAGTCTAGAATTATGCTACTTTGATCAGATATGCACTCTGTTGAATGAATTTCAATAGACTGCAGACCAATGCATCCATTTAATATTATTAAGTTCAGTTTAAAGAAACCATCAATGGGAATCCACCATTTAGGTAAGGAAAACAACTACCATACAGAAAAATCTCCAGCTAACAATGGCTTTGCAGTAAAAGCTTAGTTGAAACTCAAAGTGTGACATAAACCTATATCTACATAACTAGATTACCATGTCCCTCATAAAACCTCATTTAGTGCTATTTTTAAGTATGGGACAAATTGAACTCTTGCAAATAGGAGACAATCTTATCTCTGGCAATGTTCAATAGCTATACACCTTATCGTATTATGTGAACTTTTCTTAATGAAGGAGCAGGCAAAGGGATGAAGTTGATCTTAATTATTCATAACTGGCAGGGTATTTGTAGAGAAAAGAAATGAATGTAAGTTTATAACTAAAACCTTGTATTGCTAGAACTAAAATAGTTCAGAAGAAAAATGTAAATAAATTGGTCAGGCAATTGGTAAGTTTATCTTAAACTATCAGCCAATGGGATGTTTCCCCGACCAACTTACAACCCAAAGGGTCAGTAAGAACCCTGAAGAAAGTCTACAATGTAAAATAGTTACCAAATATGCCATCTTTTTCACAAGTTAACCTTGTATTCATACATTTGGATCCTTCACATTTACAAAATCCCAGCATATTTGCATATTGAGGACATTCCCATACTTGCACATACATATTACTAGAACAGTCGTTTTGGAGTGTCAGAATTAGGAGAAAAGAAAATGTGACAGTTGTTTGGCTTTTTCTCTGACTCTTCTTTTAGGTATGACATTTTTCTGTAAATTTCACCTTTTAATTATCTAAATGATTCATCACAAAGGCTGAAATTTACTACAGGATCCATTAAAAGACCAAATTTCATGGAGAAACAACAAATTCCGCCTAGTAACTTCATTAGAGTACTCAGAATTTCAATAATATTTTTTCTGTGCAAGGAAAAATAGGCAGAAGACAGTGTATGATTTCAGTGTATGATTTCGTTAAGAAAAACAAGTCAGAAGACAATTTTAAAAAGGAAAAGGAGGAGTTTGGGAAAAGTTCTCCCAAGGCAATCCTCTAACAAAAAATGGCCAGTCCTGGTAGTTGGTTTCTCTGATATGAACATTGAGAATAACAAGTCATTGTCCAGAGGAAGCCAGCGAAATGAATTTGGTCATTCTAATCTATAATGAAAGCTAGAAAATATCTTTCATCCTGCATACGAGTGCACATTTTCTGAAATTTTTCATTCATATAATGTTACGAGGCATATTTGTCCAAATCTTTTATCTCTCCTATCTCCTGCATCACAAACATGCATACTCGTCTGTACAGTGAGACATATATACATGCATACATATGGACACGTATAATACACATGTCACACATGCATATGAACTAACAACCCTTATCTCTCCTATCTCCTGCATCACAAACATGCATACTCGTCTGTACAGTGAGACATATATACATGCATACATATGGACACGTATAATACACATGTCACACATGCATATGAACTAACAACCCTATAAGTAGGTTGTCTATCTTCTCTTCAGAGCACATAGAAGCAGACTAATGGGTTTTTACTATTCACCACCCCCTCCCATTCTAAGTGGTTTGCTAATCCTTTTGGGGAGAGCGGTTTGGAGACATTTTCTGAAATTTTCCATACCTTCAATGCTTTTCAATATCTTTGTTGAGTATCTAATTTCTTTATATCTCTCTCACTTCAGAACAATTCAATGCTTTTCAACATCTTTGCTGAGTATCTAATCTCTTTATATCTCTCTCACTTCAAAACAATTAAATGCCTAGGAGAGATCATAAGCAATAGTCCAATAATGACACAGGTTCAGATCCAAATGGTTGCCCTCATTAAAATACCATAATGCAAACAAATGCACACATATCCCCTGACAACTGTACAATTAGTAGTAAGTACATGCCCTCTCTTCAGGGCACACGGAGGCAGACTAAATGGCTTTAGTGTTCACCGCCTTCTAAGTTCTACCCTTTTGAATCGTTTTATGGGATCCTTTTGGGTACAGTAAATTGGGAGTGTCTTGGGTCACCAAGACTATTATGAGCGAACTCAAAAACAAATAGACCATGGTAATTGAAAGACCAGGGAAAATGAGGCAGAAGACAGTTAATATAGAGAAAATGCGTAGTTTAGGAAGAGTTCGTTGGGCAGCATCCTTATGAAAAATGGTAATTATTAAAATCTTATTTCAGTGTATGATTTATTATTTTGTTAAGAAAAACAAGTCAGAAGACAATTTTAATGAGGCAGAAGACAATTAATATAAAGAAAATTTAAAATCAGGAGATTAGGAAGAGTTCTTTGGGAAACATCCTTATGAAAAATGACAATTATTAAATATGATTTCAGTGTATGATTTTGTTAAGAAAAACAAGTCAGAAGACAATTTTTATAAGGAAAAGGAGGAATTTGGGAAAAGTTCTCCCGAGGCAATCCTCCAACAGAGAATGACCAGTCCTAATAGTTGGTTTCTCTGATATGAACATTGAGAATAAGAAGTTATTGTCCAGAGGAAGCCAGAGAAATGAATTTGGTCATTCTGATTTCTAACGTAAGCTAGAAAATATCTTTCATGCTGCATACGAGTGCACATTCGTATGCACATTTTCTGAGATTTTTCATTCCTTTAATTCTCTGAAGCATATTTGTCCAAATCTTTTATCCATCCTATCTCCGGCATCACGAACATGCAGACTCATCTGTACAGTGAGAAATATATACATGCATACATATGAACACGTATAATACACATGTCACACACGCACATGAACTAACCCTATAGGTAGGCACACATAAGCAGATTAACGGGTTTTTGCTATTCACCACCCCATTCCCATTCTAAGTGGCTTTGAAGGATCCTTTGGCGAGAATGGTTTGGAGACATTTTCTAAAATTTTCCCTACCTTCAAAGGTGTTAAACATCTTTGCCCAAGTCTCTAATCTCTTTATATCTCTCTTACTTCAGAACAATGAAGATTAAATGCCTGTCCTTTGGCGAGAGTGGTTTGGAGACATTTTTTAAAATTTTCCATACCTTCAAAGCTGTTAAACATCTTTGCCCAAGTCTCTAATCTCTTTATATCTCTCTCACTTCAGAACAATGAAGATTAAATGCCTGTCCTTTGACGAGAATGGTTTGGAGACATTTTCTAAAATTTTCCATACCTTCAAAGCTGTTAAACATCTTTTCCCAAGTCTCTAATCTCTTTATATCTCTCACTTCACAACAATGAGGATTAAATGCCTGGAAGAGATCATACGCAGTAATGCAATAAAGACACAGGTTCAGATCCAATTCGTTTCCCTCATTAAAATACCATAAATGCAAACAAATACACACATATCCCCTGACAAGTGTACAATTAGTACATACCCTCTCTTCAGGGCACACTGAGGGAGACTAATGGGCTTTAGTGTTCACCATCTTCTACCCTTTTGAGTAGTTTTATGGGATCCTTTTGAGGACAGTAATTTGGAGAGTGCCTTGGGTCACCAAGACCATTATGTACGAACGAACTCATAATCAAATAGACCATGGTAATTGAAAGACAAGAGTATACACCCAACCACTCCCCCGCGCACCTCACAAAAGAAAAAAGAAAAAAATGGTGGGAACGTAGGTGCCCAGTAAAGGATGAGTTGCGTTTAAACCCTAGGCTTAAAAATGGAAAAAGAAACTAATGTGCGTGTTCAGACAAATAGGTCCCCTCAAATATCATGAATTAATGTTTCAAATTTCAATCCATGTCCTACATATTTCATTTTCAATACTACCATTGCAGTTTTTTCTCGATGAAGGACCTAATCAAACCGATTTGGATGATTTAAAATTGCAAAATACTTCCCATGATTCAAAACATGAAATTTCCTAATAATACCCTCATAAATGAAAAAACCCCAATCAGAGAAATTCAAAATGATAGACAAGCCCTAATAATGATTAAAAATGAACCCAAATTACCAAAAAAAAAAAAAAGATGCACCGGAAAAAACATAGTTGGATGAATGAAAATTTAACAAGAATTGAGATTATTCCTTGCATACCCAAATCTCCACCTTTCTTGGCGGATTTACAGTCGGAATATCGAGCGGCCAGGTCCTCAAATTTGGCCCTCCCACTAACAATTTCTTCCCTCAAGGCACTGAGTTGGGCAACGGCCGCATCTCTGGTAGTGGCTTTGATCCTTCGGCCATCTGGGTCTTGCCACGAGGAGGGCCTCCTTGAGCCCTCGTGTTTGATAAGCAAGTGAGATGCTCTGACCTTCTGAGAACCTGCCATCTTCTTCTCCATTTTTGTCTATGATAGAGGAATCCCTTCTATAGAGAAGTTTATCAAACCCTTCGACAGTAATATGCGTTTTTTGCGTTTTGCTCTCCTTTTTGAACTGTACCTCCTCTTGCACTGCAGATTCCCTCTTCACCCGATCATGAAGTTGTTTAACAAATTTAAGATATTTCGTCTCTAAATAGCAAGTAAGAAGGAAAAAATTTGACCAACCCTATGAATGGGGAACTTTAACAGCTTTGCAATATGGGCAAGAATGAAAAGAACCATCTAATGATTAGTGGAATGGAAGGTTATGGTAGACTTTTGAGCGGCGAAAGGCAAATTAATGGGCTACTGAGGGTAAAGGAGGGGCGAAGTTATGGGCTTGTTTTTTGTTTTTTTAGGAGGAGGAATATTTTGGAAATAGTAATTGTTTTATTATTCAATTTTGAATCAATGACAAATTTTCCATACATATAGGTTTAATTTTCATATTTTTATGGGTTAATGAATTGATGACTAGTTTTCCGAAGTGGAGGTGATTATATGGGCTTGATGACTAGTTTTTTTGTAGTGGAGATGATTATATGAGTTTGATTTATTGATTGATGGATGATGGTGATATTTTATAGCAACTTTCAATTTATATAAAAGAGTGTAAGTATACATACCCTACTCTTTTAGATTTGAACTTGTGTCTTCTTATAAGGAAAACAAATATTTATAATTATTAAATCCACTCAAGCTATATAAACTTGAGAAGACCTAATTAAATTATATGTATTTTAATTAATAGATAAAAACTAAAATATAATATTTCTTTAACAACTTCAAAATAAATAAATAATAAAATTCTTATAATAAATATAAATATATAAATATAAAAAAAAAATACTAAAACAAAGAAATATATATATATATATATAAATTATTATAACTAATACAAATAAATAAAAATTATCATAATCAAAACAAATATATATTTATAATAATAAATAAAGTCTTAACTTTTAATTTCATTAACATTTTCCCTTAAAAATTATTACATCACATAAATAAAATTTAAAAAAAACATTCAAATGATTCTCTTACCTTCCCAAAAAAAAATTAAAAATATGTTTATGATTATATAAAAACTTAAAATATAATTATATAAATTTAACTTATGCTTATGATTATATAAAAACTTAAGGATTTTCTTACATACTTATTATCTTTTCTACTCGATTCCATCCTCGACCTAACTCATATCACTCTAATAAATTACCAATGGATACTCAATTAAATGAATCATTTCACATGCCTAAACAATTTCCATGCAAATGGACTAAATGTCATTTCACATGCCTAAACAATTTCCATGCAAATGGACTAAATGTGACATTGAGAGTATTTGGTTGAGAGATTTTCCATGGGAGTCCTTCAAGGATTGTAATCTAACTACATTTAATTGTAATGTACTCATATTTGGGAAGGGTATGTTTATAGTCGAGTTAATCGAAAACATTTTGTCTTTTTTTATTTTATAATGAAGTCTCTATGCAGATAAAACTAGGTGCAAGGCCGAGGCATATTTGGTAAAGTAGATTCCCCTAGTTGCTTCTTAGTTAAGCGATTCTTTAAAATATTATATGTTTACCACATTACATTATAATATTTTCATAGTGCAAAAGGTATAATAATTATTAAATTAAGAAAACATTTTTCTCATATATATTATAATGAATTTTTAAATTGTATGTCAATTTTGATGTTTAAAAAAAACATCCTAGTATGATTATCAATTCTCAACTATGCCTCGGGTCAAAAGATTGTTATAAGTAGATGGGGAGTCTCTAAGCTATGTTGACAACATATATGCCTAATAAAAATACAGTAACGTATGAATCTTGAGCTCGACAAAGTAGAAAAAAGGGAATTATTAATTTGTTGATGTTTTAATGTTTTGGTAGCTAACATGTTTTGCTTTGTCGAATAAATAAAGAAGTTATTTGTTTTCATTTAGACTTTTTAATAACATTGTATATACCATGGGGAGTGACACTTTCATCATACCCATGAGGGATTATTTGGTTTACAATATGTTTATGGTCAACAATGCACAAAGTTTAGTTTACAAGATAGAGTGGCTCTTTAAGAAACTTTATTGGATATTTTTAGAGAGGGTGATTTGGAGAGTGCTCTAGGGCAACAAGATCATTATGAGAAAATTGTAAATGGTTACACTATGATTATCAAAGATTTATAAGCAGTTGGTCTAAACCTTACATGACATAATTAGAACATGGTTGACTAATAAATATGGATTTATATTTGAACCCTAAGCTTCACCAACTCAAAATCAAGGAGAAAAGGAAGAAGAAGATATGCACTCAATGAAAACTAGATAGTGTCATGAATGACGTCCATATGGGTAGGATGTGCCTTATTTACGGGGCTCATAGAAGTGCACTAATGAGTTTTATCATTTCCTCACACTTTATGAGGGAAGTGATTTGAGAACTGGAGTTTTCTTACTTCTCAGTATGAATTCACATCAAAAGATCAAACCAAGATATTCAAGGAGATATTGACATTTGTTTTATTTGTATTGTCGATGGCATATGAACTACTTTGTAAATAGGAAAATATGATAATAAAAAACGCATAAGTGATAAATACATACACCCTAAACGATAGTGGAAAAATGAATATTCAATAAACACATAATTAGCAACTACTCCTAAGATGTAAAGGTATGTCGATAAAATGGACAACATAAAAAATCATTTCAAATAAATAACTATAAAATTAATATAAAAATCTTAGTATTTGATAATAAAATTAACATAATCCATGTAAATTGAAAGCAGGCATATAAATCATCTAATATTATTTAGCAAAAAGTGATTTCAAATTAAAAATATATATATGAATATAATCTAGCTTTGGTTCTTCAAGGATCTTAGTGAAATATGCACATAAACAAGAAAATAATTACAAAATGACTTCCATTATGTGAGTTGGAATTTCAAATTAAAGAACATAACTCAAGCCCACATTAATTAGTGTTGAAAATTTATGGTGGTTTATAAAGTTGATCTTACACAATATTATTTAGGAGATTTTGTTTTTGAATAATATAGTGAAATATGTTACAAATTACAATGATATTTGAAAAATCCATCACTAACTTTGTTTACTATTGTGATAGTTGTCTTTTTTGGAGGAAGTTTATGATGTAAATAGAGATGAAAATATTATTAAATTTTTGTTCCAAATAATAAATCAACCTAAATCTATTTTAACTTTGAATCTATCAAGCTCTAAGAGGTATCAAATCTTTTGAGGTGCAAACCTTTTTTTAGAGTGTAAACATTTGAGAAAAGGTTTACATCTTGAGGGATTTGATCCCTTTTGGCTCTTGATAGATTGAGGATTGAGATGGATCTACTCTTATTGCAATAGTAGGTATTCCTATCAAAATTATGTTTTCAATGCAAAATGTAAAACAATGTGTCATTTCATTTCACACATACATTTTGGAGATTTCAACTATTCCTTAATTTTTTGCTAAAACATTTCTTGTGATAATTGTTACTCATTGTTTGATATTTCAATACATAAACTTGCATTGTGTTTTCTAATATTTTTATGTGCACTCTTTGTTCTCACTCAATTAGTATATGCAATGTAATTTGCCTTCATCTCTACCCTTGGTGCTTTTAAAACTAAATAGTATTACATTCACCCACTCATTACATTATAGCAATAAATCATAATGGATTTAGTTATATTTTTAATGCAAAACCTAAAACCTAATAGAAGATGAAAGCACAATCTCAAAAACCCTTTACCTCATAGAAAACTATATATTTTGCCACATTATAATATGTATTTCAAAAAGGAGTAATTTAATAACTAGACAAACTCATCCCTTTTCTATTAGAAATTCTCTCCTAGATCTGCAAGAATTTTATTGGAAGTTATTGTTCCATGTGATTGATGAGAAATTTGACCATACAACTTTACCCCTAGGGGTTTTGCTTATTTTAAGAGAACTTGGACCACTGAAATTTCAAAAAAATGAATGAACTTGGCATCCTAAAAAAATGGACTTGCTAGGAAAGTTGAGTTTATCCACTTATTGACTCCACCATTTAAAATTGTTATGCATTGTATCATTGTTTAGAAGTAAATGCACTCGATCAGTTATTTGTTATCATTGCTGAAATCTATGTGACAAATCATTTTTCCATGCAACATTGTTAAAATCAAATCATTTTTCCATAATAATATTGTTGAAAACAATGCAGGTCACGACCAAGCCAGACACCAAATTGGTCTATGAGACCCCCTTCACACAATGATTTGACTGCTAAAGTCTATAGAGGTCTACATACCCTACCCCCCTATGGATTTGAACATGTGACCTCTTAAAAGGAAACACATGTTCTTAACCATTAGGCTCACTCAAGTGTGTGTGTGTGTGTGTGTGTGGATATAGTTGGGTTAATCTTGACTTGGTCATAAAGTAGATAAGATAACCTTGATACAATCAATGATGGGTTTATTTTTGGTGGTTTATAGGCCCATGGTATTGGGTGACCCATGGTATTTTCCCATGGGATTATATGTGATGAATCCTATATAAAAGCACCTTGACACGATCAATGATGGGTTTACTATTGGTGGTTTATGGGCACATGGTATTGGGTAACCCATGGTATTTTCCCATGGGATTATGTGTGATGAAGCCTATTTAAAGGCTTGAAGAACTCCATTGTAAAATATGGACCCATGGTATTGGGTAACCCATGGTATTTGTCCATGGGATTATATGTGATGAAGCCTATTTAAAGGCTTGAAGAACTACATTGTAAAATGCTTCAAGTGGTCGTGTTTGGCCAGCTTGGATAAGGTCAATAAAGATATATATCTTGAGTGTTGGTTTTCCGATTAAGGGTTTCCAGGGTAAACTTTGACTTTATTTGCTTGTTTTTATTTCCATGTGCATGCATTTTGTGTTGTCTTTATTATTTCTCTCTCATGGAATTAACATGTGGTAACCGAGCATTGGTTGACCTAGACTCTCTCATGAGAGTGGTATGATGTTGGGAGCATGGGAGACACAAAATGAAGAATGGTTCATGGGTATATGAATCATGGTAAAATGGCACGTGGAAATGCATTACAATGATTAATTTGAAGCATTGGCAAAAGCACAATGAGGAAGAAGTACTTGGTTAAGGAGTGCTTGATGTATTTGGAGAGGGAGGGATGCTAGTAATGAAGTTGGTTGGTGTTTCATAATATCACGTGCTCTGACATACAGTTGTAAATTATTATTTTTATGGAGTTGATATTTTTATCACATGTAAAATGAGCATATGGTTGTAAGACCTATTTAGGCATGTGTACCCTTAGTTTGAAAGTACATCGGTGTAAAGTATAGTCGTAGAGACTTAGGTGATAGAGGGGGGCATGTTGTATCCTTGAAAACTCGATAAACTTTGAGGGGGGTAGGTGAACATCTCAAGTCAAGTTTTAAGGGGGAAATGTTGGGTTAATCTTGATTCAGTCATAAAGTAGATAAGATAACCTTGTTACGGTCAATGGTGGGTCAATGATAGGTTTACCATTGGTGGTTTATGAGCCCGTGGTATTGGGTAACCCATGGTATTTTCCAATGGGATTATATGTGATGAAGCCTATTTAAAGGCTTGAAAAACTCCATTGTAAAATGCCTCAAGCGGCGTGGTGTTTGGCCAACTTGGACAAGGTCAATAAAGATATATATCTTGAATGTTGATTTTCTCGGTTAAAGTTTTCGGGGTAAACATTGACTTTATGTGTTTGTTGTTATTTTCATGTACATGAATTTTGTGTTGTCTTTTATATTTCTCTCTCCACAAATTAAGCACCCCCCCCCACACACACATATATATATATGTTAAAGTATAATGGTTTTTTATCATTGTATCATTGCTAAAATCAACACACCATCCTAGATTCATCTTAACCTCAGATCTATTAAGCATCAAGAGGGATCAAATCCCTTGAGGTACAAACCTTTTTTGGAGTGCAAACACTTGAGGAAATGTTTTCACCTCGATGGATATGATCCATGTTGGCCCTTGACCAAGTTTTGGGGAATACTTGGTCCTATTTGACCATTTTTTGGGACTTCGACAGCCTGTCAAAGATGGAGCGCAACGCGGAGCAAAGATCACGAGATCTCGACCCACTTTGGGTCCCTTTTTGGGTTTTTGGGTTAATGTAACGGGAAAGGGATGTCGGCCTGTGGGTTTACCCATGCTTTGTCCCATTTTTGTAATCTATAAATAGATACTTAGGCAATGTAAGTAGAGACAGTAGTGGTACATCTATGTGATGTATAGTAGATGGCTTGGTGCTAGTAATTAGAACTGTATTGTAAGTGCTCTGTGCATGATTGTAAGAAGCTTGCAGAACTCAGTGCAAGTTGTCGCAGTTTGGCTAAAGTGCAAGGAAGAAGGATCTAGCGAGTTGCGCAGATCTTCTGTCCTATGCGAAGTAAGGCTTGTTGAAGCTCTGTGTTGTAAACTGCTTGACCGAGATACTAAAGAAGAAGACTTTGTGGACGTAGCCCCGGGGTGGGGGTGAACCACGGTAACTCTGTGTGTTGTGCTTTGTGCTTCGACCCGATGTATGCCTTGATGTGTTTAGATAGATTTAGTTATGCTTTGTGCTTATGAGCTATGAATGAATGTTAAGTCTGATATATAAGATGTTTAGTGCTTGATCTGTTGAAGTTAAGCTATCGTTTCGTAGCTGAGTGTCGAATCATCTTAGATATAAGTACATACTGCGATGCTTTGTGCCATCTGCGAAGTGTCATAAGGGTTGAATATTGATGGATAATCTATGTTAGGTAATTGCTAAGCGTTATAATCACAAATTTGTGTCCTAGCTAAAGGTTGCAGACATCTGAGTCCTGCAACCACCCTGCCTCTATCTCGGGTGAGACTTCATCTGCTTCGTAGGTGTTGCCGAAAGGACCGATAGTTAGGGCTTTGTTGGTGCACTCTTGAGCGTTGAACCCTGGGTTTGCCCCTGTGCCAACAAATGGTTCCGTCCCGAAAGAAAGCTAAGTCCACTCGGACTACATTTAAGATTACCCTCACACCAAACGACTTCGACTTCTTAACCGTTACACTGAATGATGCTTCACAAGAGATCGCAGAAAGAAAAGAAGTGAAGCAAGAGGAGCTATTTAGCCAAATCAAAGGTGAACTTCAAGGAATGCAGGAGGTACTCCAGTCCAGCCGAGCAACTTCTACGGTGCCCTTGACAATTGAAACAAGAGGAACAGATGTTGAGCCCACCCAATTACACCAGATGGCTGATAAAGTCGAAGCTCGCCTTCGACGAGCTCAAGAAGACACAGCGCAAGCCACCGAGGCTTTGAAACAACTACAGAGCGCACTTCTAGAACAACAGATTAAGGCAGATCGGGAAAATCTTACCCTGAAAATGAAGTGGGATGAGGAAAAAGCACAGTTGTTAGCAGAGAAACTTGAAGTACAAGAAAGGGTTCACAAAGCACTTCGCTCTGTGATGGTCATAGAAGTAAGGATTGCAGAACGTATTCCATAGCAGGTGACACAACTTGAAGAAGTAATCCAGCAACTTCAGTAGTGCATCATAGATCTAGAACTTCGTACCGTACTCGAAAGTCCTCAAGAAATAAGAGATCTAAGGGAAGCAACTGCCCGTAGTGCAGTCGACCAATTAAAAACCTTTGCCTTGGAATACAAACAGTTGTGCACTAGAAGTGCCCAAACTCTTGAAAACCTCGTAGAGAATCCAGAGTTGCACGCATTATAGGTACAACTCCAAGAATCAACACAGCACACAGACACGCTACAAGCGCAAATGAAGGCCTTGACCCCAGTCGAAAGAATGAAGAGGTTTGCAGAACAACGCACCACCCAGCAATAGGTACACACGCTGCAAAGTAAAGTGATGGAAGTATCCCAACGACTTCAACCAATCCAAGAAAAGGCATTCCAACTGTTCACTGAAGTTGAAAGCCAGGGAGCCAAGCTTGAACAAGTTGTCATCACCACAGAACAATGCCTGGAAGGGCCAGTAAACGACACAGTGATCCAAGAATTCATCGAACAAGAGGTTGTCACACTACAGTAGGTCGAAGAAGCTCGAGGCATTCGAAGCAGAATTGAACAGACCTGAGTGACTCGAGACGAGTCACAGGTGAGTGTTGGGGGCATGTTGGCCCTTGACCAAGTTTTGGGGAATACTTGGTCATATTTGACCGTTTTTTGGGATTTCGACAGCCTGTCAAAGATGGAGCACAATGCGAAGTAGAGATCACAAGATCTCGGCCCACTTTGGGTCCCTTTTTGGGCTTTTGGGTTAATGTAACGAGAAAGGGATGTCGGCCCATGGGTTTACCCACGCTTAGGCCCATTTTTGTAATCTATAAATAGATACTTAGGC
>ML798526.1:126401-140381 GCA_009831015.1 Picea engelmannii | reverse complement strand
TATATATATATATGTTAAAGTATAATGGTTTTTTATCATTGTATCATTGCTAAAATCAACACACCATCCTAGATTCATCTTAACCTCATATCTATTAAGCATCAAGAGGGATCAAATCCCTTGAGGTACAAACCTTTTTTGGAGTGCAAACACTTGAGGAAATGTTTTCACCTCGATGGATATGATCCATGTTGGCCCTTGACCAAGTTTTGGGGAATACTTGGTCATATTTGACCGTTTTTTGGGACTTCGACAACCTGTCAAAGATGGAGCGCAACGCGGAGCAAAGATCACGAGATCTCGGCCCACTTTGGGTCCCTTTTTGGGTTTTTGGGTTAATGTAACGGGAAAGGGATGTCAGCCCATGGGTTTACCCACGCTTAGTCCCATTTTTGTAATCTATAAATAGATACTTAGGCAATGTAAGTAGAGGCAGTAGTGGTACATCTATGTGATGTATAGTAGATGGCTTGGTGCTAGTAATTAGATCTGTATTGTAAGTGCTCTATGCATGATTGTAAGAAGCTTGTGGAGCTCAGTGCAAGTTGTCGCAGTTTGGCTGAAGTGCAAGGAAGAAGGATCTAGCGAGCTACGCAGATCTTCTGTCTTATGCGAAGTAAGGCTTGTTGAAGCTCTGTGTTGTAAACTGCTTGACCGAAATACTAAAGAAGAAGACTTTGTGGACGTAGCCCCAGGGTGGGGGTGAACCACGATAACTATGTGTGTTGTGCTTTGTGCTTCGACCCGATGTATGCCTTGATGTGTTTAGATAGATTTAGTTATGCTTTGTGTTTATGAGCTATGAATGAATGTTAAGTCTGATATATAAGATGTTTAGTGCTTGATCTGCTGAAGTTAAGCTATCGTTTCGTAGCTGAGTGTCGAATCATCTTAGATCTAAGTACATACTGCAATGCTCTGTGCCATCTGCGAAGTGTCATAAGGGTTGAATATTGATGGATAATCTATGTTAGGTAATTGCTAAGCGTTATAATCACAGATTTGTGTCCCAGCTAAAGGTTGCAGACATCTGAGTCCTGCAACCACCCTGCCTCTACCTTAGGTGAGACTTCATCTGCTTCGTAGGTGTTGCCGAAAGGACCGATAGTTAGGGCTTTGTTGGTGTGCTCTTGAGCGTTGAACCCTGGGTTTGCCCCTGTGCCAACAAATGGTTCCGTCCCGAAAGAAAGGTAAGTCCACTCAGACTACATTTAAGATTACCCTCACACCAAACGACTTCGACTTCTTAACCGTTACATTGAATGATGCTTCACAAGAGATCGCAGAAAGAAAAGAATTGAAGCAGGAGGAGCTATTTAGCCAAATCAAAGGTGAACTTCAAGGAATGCAGGAGGTACTCCAGTCCAGCCGAGCAACTTCTACGGTGCCCTTGACAATTGAAACAAGAGGAATAGATGTTGAGCCCACCCAATTACACCAGATGGCTGATAAAGTCGAAGCTCGCCTTCGACGAGCTCAAGAAGACACAACGCAAGCCACCCAAGCTTTGAAACAACTACAGAGCGCACTTCTAGAACAACAGAGTAAGGCAGATCGGGAAAAGCTTACCCTGAAAATGAAGTGGGACGAGGAAAAAACACAGTTGCTAGCAGAGAAACTTGAAGTACAAGAAAGGGTTCACAAAGTACTTCGCTCTGTGATGGTCATAGAAGTAAGGATTGCAGAACGTATTCCATAGCAGGTGACACAACCTGAAGAAGTAATCCAGCAACTTCAACAGTGCATCATAGATCTAGAACTGCGTACCGTACTCGAAACTCCTCAAGAAATAAGAGATCTAAGGGAAGCAACTGCCCGTAGTGCAGTCGACCAATTAAAAACCTTTTCCTTGGAATACAAACAGTTGTGCACTAGAAGCGCCCAAACTCTTGAAAACCTCGCAGATAATCCAGAGTTGCACGCATTAGAGGTACAGCTCCAAGAATCAACACAACACACAGACATGCTACAAGCGCAAATGAAGGCCTTGACCCCAGTCGAAAGAATGAAGAGGTTTGCAGAACAACGCACCACCCAGCAACAGGTACACACGCTGCAAAGTAAAGTGATGGAAGTATCCCAACGACTTCAACCAATCCAAGAAAAGGCATTCCAACTGTTCACTGAAGTTGAAAGCCAGGGAGCCAAGCTTGAACAAGTTGTCATCACCGCAGAACAATGCTTGGAAGGGCCAGTAAACGACACAGTGATCCAAGAATTCATCGAACAAGAGGTTGTCACACTACAGCAGGTCGAAGAAGCTCGAGCCAAGCTCGAGGCATTCGAAGCAGAATTGAACAGACCTGAGTGACTCGAGATGAGTCACATGTGAGTGTTGGGGGCATGTTGGCCCTTGACCAAGTTTTGGGGAATACTTGGTCATATTTGACCATTTTTTGGGACTTCGACAGCCTGTCAAAGATGGAGCACAACGCGAAGCAGAGATCACGAGATCTCGACCCACTTTGGGTCCCTTTTTTGGCTTTTGGGTTAATGTAACGAGAAAGGGATGTCGGCCTATGGGTTTACCCATGCTTAGGCCCATTTTTGTAATCTATAAATAGATACTTAGGCAATGTAAGTAGAGACAGTAGTGGTACATCTATGTGATGTATAGTAGATGGCTTGGTGCTAGTAATTAGATCTGTATTGTAAGTGCTCTATGCATGATTGTAAGAAGGTTGTAGAGCTCAGTGCAAGTTGTCACAGTTTGGCTGAAGAGCAAGGAAGAAGGATCTAGCGAGCTGCGCAGATCTTCTATCCTATGTAAAGTAAGGCTTGTTGAAGCTATGTGCTATAAATTGCTTGACCGAGATAATAAAGAAGAAGACTTTGTGGACGTAGCCCCAGGGTGGGGGTGAACCATGGTAACTCTGTGTGTTGTGCTTTGTGCTTCAACCCGATGTATGCCTTGATGTGTTTAGATAGATTTAGTTATGCTTTGTGCTTATGAGTTATGAATGAATGTTAAGTCTGATATATAAGATGCTTAGTGCTTGATCTGTTGAAGTTAAGCTATCGTTTCGTAGCTGAGTGCCGAATCATCTTAGATCTAAGTACATATTGCGATGCTCTGTGCCATCTACGAAGTGTCATAAGGGTTGAATATTGATGGATAATCTATGTTAGGTAATTGCTAAGCGTTATAATCACATATTTGTGTCCCAGCTAAAGGTTGCAAACATCTGAGTCTTGCAACCACCCTGCCTCTACCTCGGGTGAGACTTCATCTACTTTGTAGGTGTTGCCGAAAGGGCTGGAAGTTAGGGATTTTTTGGTGCGCTCTTGAGCGTTGAACCCTGGGTTTTCCCCTGTGCCAACAATCCCTCTTGGCGCTTGATAGATCCAAGGTTAAAGTGGATCTAGGTTGATTGAAATTGTGGGTGAAATGGAAAATAAATATGTCATTTCATTTCACTCGTACATTTTGGAGATTCATACAGTTTAGAACATGTGTTTCCTCTTTGAACACAACCAACTAATAAATTTAATGTGAAGGTGTAATGGTTGTTTTTCATTGTACCATTGTTAAATCAACATACCATCCTAGATCCATCTTAATCTCATATCTATTAAACATTGAGAGGTATCAAATCCCCTTGAGTTACAAACCTTTTTTAGAGTGCAAACACTTGAGGAAATGTTTTCACCTCAAGGGATTTGATCCCTCTTGGCATTTGATAGATCCAAGGTTCAGGTGTTTCTAAGCTAGTTATAATTGTGGGTGCCCCCATCAAAATTATGTTTTCAATAAAAAGGTATAAAATAAGTGTTGACGTAAAAATTGAGATCAGGGTTCCCAGAGGTTTACCAACAAAGAGTATTGTTGTAGCCTAGGAGCGCTGGCATATTCAACCTTCCGCAAGGGAAGGAGGTCTCACCCGAAGCGCACCCAAGACTTGTGTGTTGTGAAATGATTCAGTGAGGATGCATCATCAGGCCAGATGCAACACAAGGCAGATTCATGCTTGAACATACAAAGAATTATATCACCAAGAGTCTAAAACAACATAAACATCAGATAAACTACGTTCTGCAGCATAAAGACAAGTCCATACATCAAATACATCCGTAGACAATATCTAAATACAAAATACATAGGACTGAAGTAGTTGTCCATCAAGAAAACTAGAGATTCATACACATCATAACAAAATTTTAGAGCCCGAATAATCTCCTTCTATATTATCTTCATCTCAAAAGTGTTTTACAACAAATACAACTCTCCTACCATGGTTTACACATCAGAGTCTATTCCCATATACCCATTACAGACTCTTGTGAATTGTGCAAGCACAATGCCATTCAAAAACCCTTACAATAGTCTTGACAGATAGACTTAATGACAGTCATAATACTGGTAACAATGGTAAAATCCATTACAAGAGTAAAAACAACAACCAATGACAATAATGACCAACAACAACCAACCAACCCTTTCCCATTACATAACTCCATGTTTAATAGTTTTTCCTCGGACGCTTCTTGACTTCTTGACTCTGTTGTTTTCTTTTCCTGATTATGCTTCTGTTGTTTTTTCCCACTTTCACCTTGCATGTGCTCAAAGATTATGTCTCTTTCCACTTGCTCATCCAGTTGGCACATGATCTGTTTTCACTACTGACAAACTTGTAGTTAATTTTCCACTCATCTTAGTTGTTTTCTACTGCTTCTCATCCTCTTTTGGGCTATTGTGCTTTCTCACAAAACTTTGGCTTTTTTGTAAAATCAAGTTCTCTTCAAAAACAGAGGGCCCAATAGGCCTCGAACACAACCTTTGACTTGTCCTGAGTCAATTTGTTGGCTCTTTCCCCTGACCCTATGTAAACAAAGGGCCTAACTCAGGCACAATGGCAAGATATTTCTCATGAAAATCATCATAGTGCTCCACGTAGTCCTTCCATTTCCTTGCTAAAATCGAGTCTCCCACAACACATTCCTAAGTGAAAGTCACATCAGGCTCCTCTGGTTTTGTAGCCAATAAAGTAGTCCATTTGGTATTATCAATGGAGTCGAGTTGTTGCATCTGGGCGTATTCACCTTGCATTGTAGGCTTGAAGTTTTGAAGCTCTTTCTTTATATCCCTTATTGATTCATCCATTGTATCGAACCATTCATCCTCGACCTAAATTTCGACAAACTTGGTTTCTTGCTCAACAAGGTTAGTAATGGTTATGGCTTCCACATGCATTTTGTTGATTTGTGCATGCAATTCCTTGATTGGTTGGTTGCGTTGATCCAGTAAGTTGACCTAGTCATTAACCATGTCGAAGAGCCAACTACATTCATTAGCATGGGCACAAAGCGAGGCCTTAGTGAGCTTGCCCTTCGAGACTGCTTGAGTAATATTTTACATCATCTCTTGGGGATATTCCTATTCTTCAAGCTTGATCGAAGTCATTTCTTATTAAAGGTTGTCAGTCCTTGCCGCCGGGCATGACCAGACATCAACAACAAGCTCGATGTGTTGCAAAGGTACAATGGGAGTGATGTCTTCGAGGAGCTTAGGAGCGACCTTTCAAAAGGTAGTCCAAACATGAGAAAACTTAGCAGACACAACCGTAACTATGAATTCGACATGCACATGCAAGCCATGCTCAAATTCCATGGCTAAAGTGGTGACAGATGCAACATCTTGCAATTGTTGTTTTTTTGTGTGAGCTCATCATTTGTACGCTCAACTGCAGATTCTCTATTTTAGTTGATCAGTGGAGGCTCGAATATTATTCAAAATTTGTGGCGTAGCCCAAGTGGAAAGCTCCCCACTCGTAAGAGAGGGATCCAAAGGAAATGTGGACACAAGCGATAGGCTACTTGCAATAGAATGATCAAACATGTTGGGGGTGTCGGCGTCATCCATACTAGCTGAGGTGGATCTGAAGTTACGCACAATCTGGTATTGGACCTCCTACGAAAGTGTTGCAACAACATCTGTTTACTCCAAGTACATCTCCAAGTTAGCTCAACATTGTTTTGGCTTCTGCAACATGGGCACAATAAGATCCTTGACCAAGCTCATGCTGTGAGCGGATTGGGTGTCATCCTCTATATCCAGCTAGTCTTGCAGAGGATCCTGGTACATCTGAACTTGTGTTTCTGGCCTTGTCTCTGGCTCTGAATGGATAATAGTTTTTGGTTGTGTGTCCAAGGGGACTTGAATCTATAGAACCTGGGGAACATTGGATGGTATTAGAATGATGGTTTCGACAGTTGTAGTAGAAGGGTCGATGGACGTGGGAAAGACTGTGTCAAAATGAGTGTGAGCAGGGGATGATGGAGTTGTGAATGGGATATTGGTGGGTAAGGTATGTTGTTGGCTAGTGATTTCCTCAAGGAAAAGGGTAGATGTTTTCTTCACCGAGGGGTCATCAATGATGGTTATGATAGGGACCGAGGAAAGTTGACGAATCAACTACCCCCATCGGGGCCCACAAACCTTTTAGCGTTTCATCTCTCGGGGTTAGGGTTTTCTCAATTATGCTTTATGTTAAAAAGGCCTTTGGAGCCTCATTGTAATTAGCTTCTTGTGAATGATCATAGCCGACACATCTCTTCTCAGAGATAAGCTACCACCATTCTAGCTAGCTTGTGTGCTTTTGCATTTTACAGTCTTTTGTATTTTCAGAAAATCATTAATAGAATCTGAGTTTCAATGTATTATTGTGTTCCAGTGCCATATCTCTATGTATTTCCTTGTTATATCTCTGTTATATTTCTTCATGCATATCGTTCTCAAAATAATCTGGATGAGTGGTATCAGAGCAGTCTGCTCCTTGTCAGTCTTAGTGCATGTCTCCAATGAGGTCAAGGTGTAGAGAGTTGGGTCTTGAGCTTGTTTTTCTTGAATACAACCCCTCTCGCATGCCCAAGCAACCTCCCATGGTAGAAGAAAAGAGGGATGACAGAGCAGGACATCCTTTCAAATTATTGCTCAAGGAAGCCCTCGTGTGACAAAGGAATGGGATGATGGATAATTTCACCCAGATCCTTCGACAGTGGTTGACAACAACAGAAGCACCTTCAACCAACAACCACTTTGGAGGTGTGACGCCCTTCAAGGTACACATTAACTTTGATATTACTTTATTTGAAGGCCATATAGACGTTGATGCTTTGGAAAAATGATTAAGTCTGCTACAAGGTTATTTCTGTGTCCAATTTTTTTCCAATAGTGAAAAAATCACCATAGTGATCCTTAAGGCCCTTCCCCATGTCAAAGATTGGTGGGAAACTTACTGTGATAAACATGTCGAGAAAGAGTTTGCAATTTTTTGGCTAGGACCCACTTGGGTGGATATTTTTTATGCCCTCAAGGAACAATATTACCTTGTTGGAAATTATGATGACCATTACACGAGATGGACCACACTGCGCCAAGAGAGGGGCCAAACGGTGCTGGAGTTCACAAATACCTTCCATACCTTGCGCACCAAGTTGGGTATCAAAGAATTCAAGCGACATATAGTCATAAAATACCGTGGGTCTCTACATAGGTACATCCAAACCGAAATGGAGTTTCTAGACATCTCGTCATTGGGAGACACTTATTGGTATGCTGTCGAAATCAAGCAGAAATTTAAACAACAGAACAAGTGGGAGTTCGAGTCTGCAAATATGCAACAACTAAAGTATGGTAAGGGTGGCTCTAACTTCTAGGCCAAAGGATAGAGAAAGTATGGTCATCCCCAGAATAACCATCCCAAGCCACCAACAATGAAGGGTAATGGGAAGTCAAAGAAGGACACTAGAAAGTGGTGTGAGTTCCACAAAAGACCTTAGCACAATATTGATGAATATCGCTCCAAACAATCATTTTTGGCTGAGACGAAAGCCCGAGGGTCAGATGTTGACTCAGAATCTTATTCAAAACCAGAAAAGGGAAAGTAGATCATTGACGTAGAACCTAGTGTCACCATTGCTACCACAAAAGTCCAGCCATAGGAATCGGAGGATCCTGAAGAAGGGGAGCGCCTCTTCCACTCACAGATGTGGGTGAAGGGGACCCCACTCCATTTCATTGTTGACAACAGTATCCATAAGAACCTAATCTCAGCAGAGGTTTTCAAGAGGTTGAACCTGACAATGATGCCACATCCTCAGCCATACACCATTGGTTGGCTCAACCAAGGGAGGGACATCTGCGTCAGCCAACAATGTCGACTGCACTACAACATCAAAATATTCAAAGAAAAGGTATTGTGTGATGTTTCCCCCCTTGAATTTTGTGGTGTTTTATTATGACAACCATATATGTGGAAGTGTCATGTTGTTTATGAATCTAGGCCCTGTAGTGTCAATATTACTTTGGGAGATCAACTCTACAAGGTACCGGAGGTAGTCCCATAGGTTGCGGTCTCTTTGATCTTTATGGTTCGATTGGAAGGTGAACAAAAGGTCACTGTAACCATCGAAACCTATGCATGGGGTCTCTCTGCACAACAATGACAGGTGGACAAGATAGTAGAGGAATACAAAGACATATTCACCTCACCTACTCAGGTGCCTATGCATTGTCAAGTAAATCACTCAATTGATCTGACACCCAATGCTTCTTTACCTAACGACCATGTGTACAGTCTTTATCTTATGGAGAATGAAGAAATCAAACACCAAATCCAAGAGCTAATTCTAAAGGGCCACATTAGACCAATCTCCTCACCTTGCGGGAGCCCAATTGTTTTGGTATAGAAGAAGGACGGGACATTGAAACTTTGTATTGATTACAGATCCCTAAACAAGATCATAGTCAAGAACTGGTACCCAATTCCCCAGATTGATTATCTTCTCAATCAACTGAAGGGAGCTAAGTTTTTCAGTAAGATTTATTTGAAGTCAGGCTACCACCAGGTGCCGATTGAGCAAACTAATGTGTGGAAGATGCCCTTCAAGTCTAAAGAAGGTCTCTTTGAGTGGTTGGTCATGCCTTTCAGCTTGACTAATGCCCCGACCACATTCATGTGGATGATGGATGACATATTATGACCATTCACAAACTCCTTTGTGGTTGTATATTTGGATGACATCCTCATCTTCAACAAAACCTGGGAGGAACATTTGGAGCATATTCAATAGGTCTTGGGCACCCTGTGACAACAAAATTTATATTCTAATTTGGAGAAATGTTCCTTCGACATTCAGAGAATCCAATATTTGGGATAAATCGTGGATGAACAGGGTGTACATGTGGATCCGTCCAAGATCCAAGTCATCCGCGATTGTCCAGCCCCAAAGACAATGACCGAGCTCCGCAACTTCTTGGACCTTTCCAACTTCTACCGTCGATTTGTGTTGGGGTTCTCGCATATTGCTTAGGCCCTAATCTATATGACCAAAAGTGGAGGGAAAGCTTACTTTGTTTGGTATGTGACCCAACATAAAGAATTTGATGATTTGAAATCTTTCCTCTGCTCAACACGAGTCCTTATTCTGTCAAACCTGCAACAACCATTTGAGATTGAGAAAGATGCTTCTGATTATGCTATCGGTGCAGTCCTCACTCAACATGGGCATCTCGTAGCCTATCACATTGAAACTCTATCTGATAATGTTTATAGATACCCCACCTATGACAAAGAGATGTACTCCATTATGAAGGCATGTCGACAGTGGAAGCATTACATTCTGGGGAAGGAAACGATCATCCACATTGATCACAGGCCTCTACAAATCATGCAGACACAAGGAAATGTGTAGAATGGCTGCCATCAGAAGTGGTCCACGTACCTGCAACAATTCCACTTGAATATCAAGTACAATAAGGGTAGCACCAACCATGTTGCAGATTACCTCAGTCGACCCTCGGTGGCAATGCTAACCACAATTATCAACTCCTGTGGACATGAGACATCTGGATGGCCACAATTATATAATAATGAATATGACTTTGCTACTTCCTATCAAACATTGAGCGCAGGAATTTTTTTTATAGAATTTCATTTCTAAGATGGATCGTTATGCCATCTGATTCATCTCTGTGTTCCTTCAAACGAGTGTGCAAAGTTGATATGGGAATCTTATTCTAGTCGGGAAACGAGACATTTTGGTGTAGATAAAACAATGGTAGTACTGTAAAATCATTTTTACTGGCCGAAAATTTGACAAGATGTTCACAAGTACATAAAATCTTTGCACGTGCCATTTGCAAGCCCACCATCAAGAAACATGGGCTATACACCCCTCTTCCTACTCTGTATAGGCCTTGGGAGTCCATCTCCATGGACTACATGTCCGGTCTGCCTTCAACCAAGCATGGGAATGACTGAGTCTTCATGGTCGTTGATCGATTCTCTAAGATCACGATTTTGGCACCCTGAAAGAAGAGCATCACGGCCGAGGCCACCACCAAGCTCTTTTTTACACATGTTTGGGTTCATTTTGGGCTTCCATTCACAATTATCTTCAATCGAGAGAGTAGGTTCCTGAGCACTTTTTGGTCCATCCTATGGTTGATGATGGACACCAAGCTAACTAAGTCGACTACATTCCACCCACAGACTGATGGACAAACAGAGGTAGTCAATAGGATGATTGTCCATATCCTAAGGATGTACAATTCCAAACATCCACCCACTTGGGATGAAAGTCTTCCTTATGTTCAACATAGGTACAACAAATCCCTCTACATCTCTATTGGCCACAACCCTTTTTAGGTGTGCTTAGGTTTCCAACCATTGGCCCCCATTGATGTAGCTCTTCCCATTGTAGTTGCACATGAAGAGTCCTCCCATGCTCAGACTGAGGCTAATTGGGCAGCCAAATTTTTTGAGTGCATCCAACAACAAGTTCATGATATTATGCAAAAATCCAATGCCAAGTACAAGTAGCGCCACGATCAACATGGAGTACCAAAAAAGTTTTAGCTGGGAGATAAGGTGTGGTTGCATTTGTAGAAAGAGTTCCTCATAGGACCCCATCGGAAGCTACGCCCACTCTAATATGGGCCTTACACCATCACCAAGGCGGTGGGTGAGAATTCATTTGAATTAATTATTCCTCCTTTCCTTAGCTTGCACTTGGTATTTAATGTGGAATTGCTTCAACCATATTTTCCACCTCTCATGGACACTTCAGACGCGACCAAGCAGTTGGCCCCTACATAAATCAATCCTAACTGCATCAAACAAGCAACAATTGATAAGATCATGGAAACCAATACAAAGGACACTAGCCAACAGACCATCCAACTCTATTGGATCATCAAAGCATGGCACTTTCTTCATTAAGGCAAATGGATCAATATGAGTCAGATTCAACAAAATTTTCCCCATCTGATGGAGGAACTTGACGCAATGGAGACCATTGCTTCCTAAGGGGGAAGGAATGATCCAGGTGGACATTGGTGGCCACCCACCTATTCCACTATCTCAAAGCACAATTTTCCATTTTGACATTTTTTCTACACTTTTTCAGGTCTTGAACTTCCAAGGCCATTTTGAGGCCTTAACAAACATTTTCTAGGCACGAAAACACCCAAAAAATAGACGAAGCTATGGTTTGAAAAAAAAAATGTGTACTCCTCAACTATACCTTTCTGACAACGTATCGATCTCCCCAAACGAAGATCGTATGAAAAAGTTACACCCTAAAAAATTTGATGTATCAACTACCCCCATCGGGGCCCACAAACCTTTTGGCATTTCATCTCCCAGGGTTAGGGTTTTGGATGTTTAGGGTTTTCTCAATTACCTTTATGTTAAAAAGGCCTTTGGAGCCTCATTGTAATCATCTTCTTGTGAATGAGCGTAGCCGACACATCTCTTCACAAAGATAAGCTACCACCATTCTAGCTAGCTTGTGTGCTTTTGCATTTTACAGTCTTTTGTATTTTCAGAAAATCATTAATAGAATTTGAGTTTCACTGTATTACTGTGTTCTGTGCCACATATCTGTGTATTTCCTTGTTATATCTTTGTTATATATTTGTTATATTTCAGCCTTCATATCATTCTCAAAATAATCTAAATGAGTGGTATCAAAGTAGTCTGCTCCTTGTCGTTCTTAGTGCATGTCCTCAACGAGGTCAAGGTATAGAGAGTTGGGTCTCGAGCTTGTTTCTCTTGAAGAAAACCTCTCTTGCACGCCCAAGAAACCTCCCATGGTGGAAGAAAAGAGGGATGACTAGGCAGGAGATCCTTTCATACTGTTGTGCGAGGAATCCCTCGCGCGACAGAGTAACGAGATGATGGATAATTTCACCTAGATCCTTCAGCGACTGTCGAAAACAATATAAGCACCTTCAAAAATCACTTCAGAGTTGCGACTCCCTTCAAGGTACAAGTTAACTTTGATATTCCTTTATTTGAAGGCCAGATAGACGCTGACACTTTGGAAAAATGGTTAAGTTTGCTAGAGGGTTATTTCTCTGTCCAATTTTTTTCCAACAATGAAAAAATCACCTACACGCTTGTTATCGGATAAATCGGTAGGTGCGGACACTAATAGATCTCCCTAGATCCATCTAGATCTAGAACAAAACACACCAGAACATGAGGCTTTCCTTAAGTTTTAAATATTGAATTTACTAACTAAAGAGAGATAGGTGACATACCGTTTAAATGCTGCTTCCTCTCGCCATCGCCATCCTAGCTCCGTTGCAACGCTCATACAACGATGAACCTGCAAAAGAACGCAACCAGCCGAAGTGATAGTAATAGCATAAACTCAATATAAACCTATGTATGTGATCAAGGAATCATACAATAAAACACAACAAGCTTTATAGGAAAGAATCATATTACTGTATCATATTAAATATGAAAGAGAGATTACAACCATGGCCTTGATGTCGTAAGGTCCCTTCCAACTGTCCTCCATTCCCCACACACTTCCACTCCAAGAATTCTAAGAGCATAGATCTGATAACATTCACAATCTATCTTGACAAAGGAAAAACTCAAAGACACTCCAACCAATCTAATAATTCCAAGCCAAATCCAACTTAGCCCTTCTCCATGAGATCTCCTCTCCTTTTATAAGTTGAAGAGGATAAGGTGAGGAGGTTAGGATGATCCTACTAAATCATGAAAGCGAGTAAGATCCAAACCATTCGGCTGCCACCTCACCATGGAAGTTTCTCCTTCTATAAGATTCGAGAAAACACTCATTTTTCCCACATGTAAGCATTCTCGCACCCTACCTATAGAGCAACTTGCGAACCTCTCACAACCCATCTATGGTGCAGCCTACGAGAATCAGGCATTCTTGCATCCTGCCTATATAGCAACCTGCGAACATCCTCTTTAATTGGGCTTTTACAAAGGAGAATGCAACTTCTTTTCTCAGAAAAAGTTTTTCTCTCTTCTTTCTTCAGGAACTCAGGCCACTTACCCCTCTGAAGGCAACATATAGGTTTACATCATTAAAGGTCATAGGGATGGAGAAAATAATGTGTAATAGAGAGCCCCCCAAAGTATGAAGTTAGAACAGAGTGATATCTGAAATACTTTGTCGAGTGTGTGTAGGGAACAAGGAACAGTCGGTCGAAAACCTGTCAACAAACCAGGAAATACAATACAATAATATATCATAACTGAGGTAGGCATTCCCATACTCATAATACAAATGACTCAAAGCATAAATTTCGACATGCGAAGATCCATGTCAAGTAAGACAGGTCATGGCCACCAAACATACATTGTGGATCCATGCCGATATGACTCAAATCTGAACATAGCCACCAAAAATACACTGTGGATCTATGTGTTA
Source organism: Picea engelmannii (assembly GCA_009831015.1). Lineage (NCBI taxonomy): Eukaryota > Viridiplantae > Streptophyta > Pinopsida > Pinales > Pinaceae > Picea > Picea engelmannii. The sequence continues at coordinate 126,677 of ML798526.1, read as the reverse complement.
AAGACTCAAATTTGAACATAGCCACGAGACATAAAATGTGGATCTATGCAACACTGCAAATTGAATATACTCCAACGCAACCTGAATCTGTGAGAAAAGATTCAGGGTCTTCATATCCACCACTCTATAGTACGAATCTAACCATGTGAATACATGTGTCGAAGTCGAACATGGTAGAAACCACTTGATTACCAGTCATTAGTGTATACTGTTAACAAGCGCGAGGGAAATCACCATTAATGTCAATGACTCCCAAGGTACACTAGTACAATCCAA
>ML798526.1:52472-62609 GCA_009831015.1 Picea engelmannii | reverse complement strand
TGGGATTTGAAAAAACCCCCGGCACCGCAGCAGCCCCCACTGGATAGAGCAGCCCCATCGAAGCAAGCAACCGTGTAGCCCTCCCTCGGATTTAGATCGCAGAATTTGATTTTAAGAGGCTTAAGAACAGGCTGTTTCCAGTGTAAGGTGTTTAATATCATATGAAGCACCACGCACAATGAGGGAGGACTGGAATCGAAAATAGCTCGATTTCGAGCTGTCCAGATCTGCCAGGAAACAAGAATGGGTAAAGTCTTTGGCAGCGATGATTGATCCAGCCATCGGGTGTAACAAAAAGAGAGAGAGGAGTCACACCAAGTGATATAAGAGAGGAGTCAAGAAAACTTATATCACTTGAAATAACTTGTTGGTGATTCATAAACTTTATATAACTTTGAGTATCGTACCATTACTTTGTTTAAATTTAAAATAATTTAAACAAATCACATAACATACAAATTATTCCTTTGTGGTTGTTTCCGTCCATGACCATCTTATGAAAATTCTGACCATGTTAAGGTGGTTTTATTAAAAAACCCTAACTGTATTATTAATAACGGTGTATTTTTGACAACTCCTAACTTTTAATGAAAAATGTTTTTCAGTAACGAAAGTGTATGCCGACCCCAAATTTCGGAAATTTTTAAAAACTCCAATTTTAATAACTTATGGTAACGCTTATATCACAACCATCTTTAACTTTGTTTTTGGAAACGATAAAAACTACCCCAAATATTCTTGAAATTGGAGTTTTAGTGGTGTTATTTACAAAAGAGTTAATGTGTCGAAGTTATCGTAGAACCATTAGAAGCAATTATGGAACCTTAATGTTAATGTGTCCACGTTGTTGTAGAACTATAAGAAGTCATTATGGAACCCTGCAATGATACATAATAGATAACAATGATTGTTGAATATGGTTCCCCTCATTTTGGCATGTGAGTGAAAGATTTCGATAAGTAATAGTGCATAGAACATATGGGAAATATTGTACTTAAATGCACCTAGATTGTAAGCACATGTCAACAAAATTCTCAATATTATGTTTTTCAATATTAAATTAAAATTAAATCTAAGGATTAACTTCACAAAATTATTTTTATAAAGTAAACCAATTCAAGAATGATTTGATTTATATAACTTGCTTAGATACTCATACAATTTAATAATATTGAGAAACATAATATTAATAATTTCATTGTCTAGTAATAAAATCTAGTTATTTTAAAAATTTCTCCATATGTTTATGCATTGCTATTTCTTAATATATCTTGTTTACATATCAAAATGGGTAGAACCACATTTTGCAGTAGCTATGGTTGGTTCTATAGCATCATGTAAGGTTTCATAGTGTTTTCTTATGGTTCGGTAGCAACAAGATGAGGGTTTTGAAACACGTGATTTTTATCAATTGGTATGGTTCCCATAACAATGTGTAGCATTTTACAATTGCTTGTAGTGCATTGCAACAAACTGTGAAGTATTCTGCAACAAGCCATAACATTGTAAAGAAACATTGCTTCAACTAACACTAATGCTTAAAAACAAAACAACGCCTAAGCAACATGTCATTTCTTATCCCGTACTAACAAAAATCCATGAACCTAAGAACCATTCTCTATGTGTAAAACCATCAAAATGGAACCCACATGATACCTATAGCCCAACAATTACCTTTATAGGTGCTATGTGGTAATTTAAAACCATTTGCATGATCCATGAACATCAATTAAGCCTCTTTAAGCCTCTTTTAAGACTTGAGACATTGATGTACTACACTATCATTTTAGGTCCATGTTCATCCTTGTATGATGTCAACCAAAGCTTTGAAAACCATTCTCAATGGAATGGTAGCCATATTGCAACACCTATAGGGCACCCAAGAATTCCTTTACATGGCATGTGTGATGGTTTTGGATGATGTGCATGGTCTACTAACCATGAAATCTTCTTTTAGGACTTAAGAGCCTATTGCAGAATAATGTTTTATGTCCATGTTCATCTTTATATGATATCTAGGATCTCGATAATCATCCTTAATGTGATGGAAACCATGTGATTCTTGTAGCACAAAGATTCACTTTGGAAAGCATGTTTAGTGCTTTTGGACCATTTGCATACTCCATGACCACTATAAACTTATTTTAGGTCTTAAGACATTGAGGCTTTTTCTCAGACTATAACCAAGGTATCGAGAACTATCATGTGTGTATCAATATAATCCTTGTAAGACAATTTTTTTTTTAAGCCAAAGATTCTTTTTAATCCATAATTAAGAAATCTGATAATAACTTAAAAAATAAAGAAAAGTAAAAACTGGTTAAAATAAAGTAATCATTAACCATTTAGTAATGAGATAAAAATAAAATTATTATTAAAGAGGAGACTAGTTAAAATAAAATAACAATTGAATAAAATATTTACTATAGAATTAAACTAAAAGGTAAAAGTAAGTAAAAATAATGACCAAAAAGTAAAGAGGTAAAAGTAATGATTAAAAAGGAAAATGGGATGAAGATTAATACTAATAAAGTATGGTTCATAATACTAATTGAATGAAATATTGTTAAAGAGAAATAACCATTAATTTAACATAAAGTGAAAAGATTGAACAATAATATTATACTACAAAATAAGAGAATAGGATTAATAAATAAATGAATAACATTAAATTGTAGATATTCTAACAAAAAGGAAGTTCAAAGTATTAACTAATATAAGAATATAATATTAATTTTTCCTATATTCAAAGTATTAATTAATATAAGAATATAATATTAATTTTTCCTATATTGTTGTTTTAAAGGGAGGGTTCTCCTTCAAGCTTCATCATCTATTAAAGATATATAAGAGCATGCCACATGTCAAAATAGATTGTTTTTTTAAAGGGAGGGTTTTTCTTTCAGCTTCATCATCTATCAAAGACATATAAGAGCATGTCGCATGTCAAAATATATTGTTCATTTAAAGGGAGGGTTTTTCTTTCAGCTTCATCATCTATCAAAGACATATAAGAGCATGCCACATGTCAAAATTTGATATTGTATGGAAACCTACCTCGTGTCCACTTTAATATAGTTATCTTAGGAAGCATATTTCTCATGTGCATATTCACTATTACTGCAAAGATCTCATGCAATGTCTTTATGGAAAATTGAGTCAATAGTCATCCAAGTGGTTCAACTATGTTATGTTGTTAGGGTCCTACCTAACTCCATTAGATACTTTATTAATTTATGATGCCACCTTCTTTGAATAAGGCCTATTAAATAGTTAGTTAATAGTCACTCATTGTAATAAAGTGTCATTTTTAGTAATGAGGCCCAAATTAGTTGGTCGACCCTCATTATGAAGGGCCCATAGGTAGTTAAGATTCTCTATGGATAGCTATATATTGAGTAGAAGGTTATGTATTATTTTGTCAAGAATTTTTATTGTATTTGGAACATTGCTCTTGGAGGTTGCCTCCTTGAAGAGGCAAGTGAACATAACTCTCTAATTTTGTCTCTCATTTCTCTTGTGTTCTTAGGTTTTTCACTGCATTTTATGTGATTGATATAAAGTTTTGGGGTTAATTACACTACAAGTGGTATAAAATATTTTTCTTGGGTATGAAGTGGTAGATTTTTTGGGCGCAAAGTGGGAGATTTTATTTTTTATTTTTTAGTTTTGCACATTTTTTATGGGAAAAAGACGACGACTATATTCAAGTTGATTTCTAAAACTTTGTGTGAATAATTTGAAGAAACCATCCATATATCTGAATTCCTCTCGAAAAATACCCAATTTCGAAAAAAGAAATCGTCCAAAACAGAGTCCAAGAAGTGGAGATATCGTCGATTCAAAATCTGCAATTTTTTAGGGTTTCCGGTGATGGCCACAAATTTCATAGATTAGATGTATTTTGACAGAGTGCACACATTTCAGTCGAACCAATGCCAATAGATTTGGAAAAGCTATGGAATTTCATAATTGGGGTCATAATAGCCAATCAGATAAGTATAATTGAAGTTGTGATCATTTTACATTTTTGGCCTCAAGCCCTACTTTGCAGAAGTTATTTTCTGGTCATTTAAGAGCTTTTTTCTAGGATTAACAAGTTCATAATTTTTTATTTTTTATTTTTTTAGAGATGTGTTCCGACATCTTTAAATAACACAGTGATCTATCATTCAATGGGTAAAACTATGGTAGGGGAAGAATACATGTAGGAAATACAAGTGAAATCACGTTATTGGAAACCCTTGTAACCCATGTTGGTACTCCTTCGAGTAGTACTGCATAAAAAATTACCTATAAACAATATCTCTTTTCTAGGTACCCTTGGGTATATAGGAAGTCCCCTAGGTACATCTGAAACCAGCCTTAGATAAACCAATTGGTTGTCTCATTGCTATAGTACACTGAGAACAACACTTGAGGAGATCACTCTCTAGTACTTGGGTGGTCGAGTAGTATGACTAAGGGCATGGTTGAGCCTCCTTAGTTAGCGCCATGATATATTGGGATGATTACTACTGTTGGACCCTGCACACATATCATAGAGATATAGCACCTGACACTCCCTTGTCTATAAGATATAGTAACCTTTTTCAATGATCTCACCCATGAAAGGTACCTTTAAACTACCTCATACTTCTCCAGACAACATGACCACCCACTCTACTACAAGCAAGTTGGACAATGTGGAAGATCAACCTAAGAAAATTCAGGACAAGATAGTTGGGTTAAATGAGAATTTATCATAAGCTGGATGAGAAGAATTTGAATGAGAAGTTGGATGAGAAGTTCAACAACTTATGAACGGAATTGACTGAGTACTTGATGGGTATGCTAGCTTGGGGTATACTAGAAGAAAGCCACTGGATTGCACAACAAATTGATCCACACTAGGAAGAAAATTCCAACTCTAGACTATTTAGCCACTCATAAGCCTTTGCAGGTCCAAACAACAATAGATCAATGGATAATAACATATGGCACCATTCTCCTAAGGTAGAACTAAACAATTTTAATTGTTCTGATCCATCATGATGGCTCACCCATATGGACTATCAAGATATGATGGTTCATCACACTTCTTCTGGAATTAGTCAGTCGGGTGGTCGACCAACATCTAGAAACAACCAGTCAAGCTATTGACTAGATATCTACATCAATCAGTTGAGTAGTCGACAAGCCCATTGGTCGGACAATCGACCAGTAGTCGAAGACAGTCGATCGGTGGATCGACCAATAGAGAAATCAATTATGATTTGGACGCATGGATTGTTGGGTCAAGCATCATTGTCGAGTCGATTAGACAACGTGGATTTGACGGAGTCAACCCTAACCACTGACGGTTATATGTGGACAAGATCTTCCCGATTCCACATAAGTTGGTTAGATATTGAAGCTATAAATAACAAACCCTATGGGTCATTATCAAGTGTACAATATCACGAAGTGAACATGTGTCAAGATGTTTAACATGCATTGTGATGTTCTGATCACAATGCGTTGTGCTTAAGTGTTGTAATAATGTCTTTAGACACCACCTTCTATCTTTAAAACTTATTTCTCTTTGATTGTATACAATTATGCTTATTTGTTTCATTTTAGGTTACACCCAATCCCTAACATGGTATCAGAGTGAGTGGTTGTGACCTCACATGTTATCCTCAAATCATGTCAAGTCATATCTGTCATGTGATTGACTTTGGGACATTGATTTGCTGACTGTAACTCATGGAAATAGATCAGACCTATCCATATATCAAAGGTCCATCCTATATTTTTGAATGGATCAAATTATTTTGCATGGGCATTGGACATGGAAACCCTACCGAAGAGTAAAGGACTATGGAAATATATGAAGACTATGATTATAGATCCAATAGATGATCATGAAAAGTTCGTTGTTGATGGAAAGAAGGATGAGGATGTGGGGGTCACCACAAACTATATCTCACATGACATTCAATTTCATATCAGTGGAATCAACTTCCCTCATAAAGTCTGGAAGAAGTTAAAGTATCTATTCAATAGAGTCGATGAAAGCCACATCATGCAATTGGATAAAGAGTTGATCTCTCTCGATCCTCATTCTTTCGACATAATACAAGAATATTTGGTGTGTGTGAAAGAACTGCAGTTGAAATTAGGTGATTGTGGAGATAATTATTAGAAGAAAGACAAACAACTCATCGAGTTGGTCCTGATGAATTTAAGAACACCATTTGACGTGTTTGTTTTGAATTTCCGCACCAACTGGCAGGTACGCAAGGAAGATGGTAAGGATTACACCTTTGAAGCTTTCTATGGATTATTCATCATTGATCAATATAAATTTCTTGATGAAGGCAAGATTGGTGGTAAACATTAAGCCCACTTGATCAAGGGAAAGGGAAAAAGTTGAATCACAAGGAAAGATGATAGTTTGATACCCCTATACAAAGACCTAGATGCCTTGACCAGAAACCTAAAGGGTAGATAGACCCCGTCAGAGTTGAAATAAGAAGACATGTCAGTACTATGGAAATATTGGACATGTGGAGAAGGTATGCTATAAGAAGAGAGACGACCTAGAGGAGAAGGTCAAACGCCTTGAAGGAGACGCGTCTGTTGTTCGCCAACCCACTAATAATTTCACCTTCCAAGTCAGAACTTCTCAAGCCTTGTTGTCTCATTCTCCACATAATGAATGGGTAGTTGAATCTGGGTGCACTCATCATATGGTTAAGAACGCTTCCTTGTTCATGTCCTTAGATGAAGCTGTGGAGAGAAAGATATGTGTTGTTGATGATTTTTCTCTCGACATTGCTAGTTAGGGTTATGTTTCATGTCGACATGGAATAATTGTCGACGTCTATCCTATACTGAACCTCAGTGCCAATATGTTTTTCAGTTTATCAATTAACACAGACATGTGATATTATGGAGTTTTGGCCAGATTGATTCTTTGTTCAAGATTTAATGAAAGTTCGGTCGATTGTCGCCTAAGGGTTTCTCAACCTGAAGAACAATTTGTATAAGTTTTGTGACAAAACTCGACTTAGCTTTGAACCGACTTCTCTTGTTTCTCACACTGATGAACAAAGTCAAACCTGGAATGAATGACTCAGACACCTAAATTTTCAAAGTCTGCTATCAATGACAACTTAGAATATGGTTTCGATTTTACCTAAAACTCCCCCCCCTGATGGAGGCTATAAAGGATGTGTTCTTGACAAGCATCATCATGCACCCTTTGACTATGGAAAAGTGTGGCGAGCACAGACCCTTCTCAAGATGGTTCACAACGATCTCTATTGCTTCAATCTACCTTCCTTAACAGGTGCAAGGTATATCTTGACTTTCATTAATGATCTCTCTTGTTTCACTTGGGTTTATTTTTTGAAGAACACGAATCTTGTCTTTGAAAATTTCAAAGAGTTCAGGACCTTTGATGAAAAACAATGTGTAGATCCATCAAGTACTTGATATAAAAAAATGGTGGTTAGTATGTGAATCGACCTTTTGAAGAATAACTTGTTAAATTTAGTATTGACTAGAAGCAATTGGTTTGTCATACCCCTCAGCAGAATGGCATTGCATAACATAAGAGTTGGTTGTTAATGTTGGAATACTGAGAGTTGGGGGGGTGAATCAGTAATAGAGAAATTTAATCCTTTTTAACCATATAATGCAAGTGTTATATCAGTGTAGCATTATCATCCAATAATTGTAGAGTAAATAAAAAATGAACAAATGAGAAATCATACACATACACAGTACACCAGTGTTTTTACGTGGAAACCCAAAGAGAGAGAAAACCACATAATGTTTTTTCTTATATGTCTTGAAGAATTACATTCATTGGAAGCACCAACTTCCTTTGTTTTCTAGCTGCAATTGGAAGGAGGCTCCAACCCCCTATTTTCTTAGGCTACAACCTAGGGAAGCTCCAACTCCCCAATTCTCTGGCTACAACAAGAAGGAGGCTACAACCACCTAAGTTTTTCGGCTACAACCGGAAGGTGGATACAACCACCTGTCCTTGCCCTGTCCAACCACCCTGATGTAGAAGTAGAATGATGGAACTACTGTCACACTATCAAGCTAAACCAACAACTTCAGCAACGCATCACAACCAAAAGACCAATACCCATATGCCAAATACCAACAACAAAATACCAACTATATCCCTCAAAAAATATGATATATGCAACAATACTGGACATCCAATACCATATCAAGAGCTAAACCCTAGCTCACAAAACATACCTCAGACAAGATGTGCCATATCTCTCATAAATATACCCCAACCATGTTACTGTCATGATTTTTTTGTCGCACTTTTTCTGCCATGATTTTTCTATCGCACTTTTTTCTGCCACAATTTTTCTGTTGCACGTTTTCTGCCTTGATTTTTCTTCCGCACTTTTTCTGCTGCACTTTTTTTTCCGCGATTTTTCTGTCACACTTTTTCTACTGCGATTTTTCTGTCGTACTTTTTCTGCTGCACTTTTCTACCGCGATTTTTCTGCTGCAATTTTTCTGTCGCACTTTTTCTACCACACTTTTTCTGCCGCACTTTTTTTGCTGCAGTTTTCCTGCTGCACTTTTTCTGCTGCAGTTTTCCTGCTGCACTTTTTCTGCCGCACTTTTTCTACCACACTTTTTCTGGTGCAAATTTTCTCTATCAATAATACCTGCCCAAATAACCTTTCACAAAAATAGATATTCAATGATATTCAAGTCTGATTAAATGAGAGAGCTTTGCCTCTTATTTATACTTTCATGTAGCATTACACTTTCCTTATTTTAGGGATTTATCCATTTACTTTATTATTTAAATAATTTCTTTTACAAACACTTGACTTTTGGGGGCTTCTATATGACTCATGAGGGTTTGTCAACTTCATATGGCCATAACTCTCTAACCGTGAGGAGTTATGTGACGTTCCACATACCACCGGAAATGGCATGACAAGCACTATCCATCCGGGATAGTTTCACTAAAAAATTCGCTGACCTTCATCTCATTATTCCACAATTAAGCATGGGTTCTCTAACCATACTTCTAGGATAACTCAATCCGCAAAGCGTCTTCTCGTGAGGGCTTTCACCATAAGGGGACCACTTTGGAGTTCATCCATTTGTACTTCTTATCAACCATGACAAGACAATAATGAGTCATCTTTACATCAAACAAAATTGGGTCCATTACCCAAACCTTTGTGCTACTAGGCTTTCTTCAAGGGTTGACATCAATGACAATCAACCTTAATCAACAATCTCCCCCTTTGGCATTGATGGAAATACTCTGATGCAATACTGAAATCATATCACTCATGCTCCCCCTAGAATCATGCCTCTGTCCTTTACATATCTATGACCATTTCTCCCCCTGGAACCATGCCTATGTCCTCTGCATCTTATAAATCTATCCCCCCTTGTCATCAATAGAAAAGGTATCTTTCCATCCATGGTTGCTCCCCTGACTGGACTATCCTCTTTATGGTGCTTCCTCATGTACATCTAAGAAATATAAGCTAAGCATTCAAAATAATTTATTTTGGAGTAGAAATAGCTCCGACTCTCTGGTGAAGATATTCAAAGGCTTCTCGTGGAAGTGGTTTTGTAAAGATGTCTGCCACTTGTTCTTTTGTGCTCACATACTCAACTTTGATGTTCTTTTCTGCAACCTACTCCCATCGAAAGTGATACTTGATTGGAATGTGCTTCGTCTTGGAGTGCATCACTGGGTTCTTTGAGATACTAACGACACTTGTATTATCACAATAGATTGGAATGGGCTCATCATACTCAACCTGTATATCTGTTAGAGTTTGTTTCATCCAAAGAACCTGTGCACAACATGCTGCTGTGGAAATATACTCTACCTCGACTATAGATAAAGATACTAATGATTGTTTCTTGCTTAGCCATGATATTAAACGCTCACCCAAGTATAACACTGCTCCACTGGTGCTTCACCAGTCATTAATACAACCTTCCCAATCTGCATCTGTGTAGGAAATAAGTGATAGATCATTTCCTTTTGGATACCATAATCCAAACTCTTATGTTCCTTTGAGATATCTGAAAATCCTCTTCACTGCTAATACATGTGATTCCTTTGGTGCTTCTTGAAATTGTGCCACCTGTCCAACT
>ML798526.1:0-23019 GCA_009831015.1 Picea engelmannii | reverse complement strand
GTCACCCATCTCTATATGCATTCTGAGATCTTTCTCCTCCAAGTCAATGAAAGACTCTTTATCTCCCGTCATGTGGAAGGAAGTGCCACTATCCAAATACCACACCGATCTCGATGCACTTGAAGCCATGCATGTGATCAAAGCAAAGTCAAGTTCAAATTGCGAGACAAGATCCTCACTAGTTGCAGCTCCAACAACCGTCTTGTTCTTCCTCTTCTGCGGACAGTTAGTAGTGAGATGCCCATGTTCGTGACAGTGAAAACACTTCACTTTGGACAAATCTATCTTCTTGACTTTAGACTCAGATTTTGAATGGAATTTATTCCCTTTCCCTTTCCTTTCCTTGGCAGTCAAAGCACAATCCTCTTTATCATCATGCTTTGATGAAGATCCATCTCTGGTGTTCCGCCTGAACTCCTCTTGCACTAGATCCGACCATAGTCGTTCCCAATCCGACAATTTTTCCCTTCCATTGACAGAGTCTTGATAATTGTGCCAACTCTTGGGAAGTCCTAGGAGAGCCAAGCTCACCAAATCATCAGCAGTGACTATTATTCCCACACTTCCAAGCTCATCTTGACATTGGACAAACTTTGTGAGGTATTTTGGAATGTTGTCACCCTTCTCCATCTTGATCTTCCTGAGTTTATCTTTGAGCGCCAATTTCCTATGGTCACTACTGTTTTGGAACAGATCTGTCAAAACCTTCCACATTGCATGTGGTGTGGTTTTCCCATGGAGACTTTACACAATGTGGTCTCGTACTCCCTCCAACAGAATCCTCCTCGCCTTTGCCACTTTATTTTGCCATGCATCAAGATTTGCAGTGTCTATCGCATCCGGCTTAGGAACATATTTGTCAATGTAATCCTTCAAGCCATTGTCTTCGAGTACTTCTTCCATCTTGTCCTTCCAAGCAATGTAGGTCGAGCTGCCCTCGAGTGCATACTCCAACCTCAATCCATTGAAAGACATTTCGATCTTGAATCAACTGTCGCACCAAGAAAATCATGCAAATTCGAATGTTATCCGACCACAAAACTCAACTGCTGCAACTTCTCTTGCCCTGGGAGGTTCGCACCTCACCTGAGAGCAGCCTGAGGGAAGTTCGCACCCTACCAGTGTCTAGCCTATGAACTCTCTGAGCAAGTTCTCACCCTGCTAGTGTATAGCTTGCGAACCTTCTGGGGAAGTTTGCACTGTACTTCATTTTGGGGTGAGGGAAGTTTGCACTTCTCCCTTAAGAAGCCTATGAGAATATCAATGAAGTTTGCACCTCTCCTTTGAGTAGGGTGCGAGAATTTCTGCTCCTAGAAATGTGCGTAGTTTTCAGTACTAAGGTTTTCACCCTGCTAGAGACGGGACCTGTGAAAATACTATTATTTCTGCACCTCACTTTCCATGGCTCCGTGGCCTCAGTGGCTTTGATACCATGTAGAAATTTCAATACAAATTAAGTATTTCCTATGATTCTCCTAATCTAACAATTATACGCCACTGTTAAATACATAATCGCTTCTACTATTATTCTTGAGGAAAATTAAACCACGATCACAAAGTGAAATATCAAGAACACATAACACAAAAGTTTTTCCGGGAAAGCATAAAGCTAAAAACCCCACTATCATATATTATGTATATCATGAATCATGAAACAATCTCATACAAAATTCTAATCCAAGAGCTCTTAGTACAATACAATCGTCTCACACTGTCATACACAAATCAACAAATACATGTGCCAATTCTCTGTGTCCAGACAACCTGCCTCCTCTGCACAATCTCTGCAAATTAGAATTCTCGCAATTTAAATTGCCTAGTTTGCACATGCTCATAAGCATATCCACTGCATGTGTGATCAAATCACAACTAATAGCCAAACTGTCCCTTTCACTTGTTATCTCAACTAGGTCTCCAATGGATCTAACATGCATGTAGTTAACCGTGTCGAATCTTCAGTTGCATGTGAGTTCATTGATTTACTAAACTCTCACTAGTGCAAGTTTACTTACAACTAGTACAACTGATCTTAACTCACTTAACTACACTTATAATTTTTTTACAACTCCAACTCACTCAGTTATGAATGAAATAATAGATTAATATTTATTGTCCAATTTATTAAAGGTAAAAGTAAATTAGACACATGTTTCTTGTTGACTTTTCAACACTTTTTACTAAAGTCACTTTAATAATATAACCTTTTACTCCTTAGTAACCACTTTTGCGCCTCTTAGCCCCATTTTTCCTATGAGACTATAGTCTAGAGGGGTGACTAGAATACTAAGTCTTTCAATATCCTTGTCAAGAAGAGGGGGACATTACAGTCTCCCCGACTTAAAATTGCTTGCCCACAAGCAATCTTGAATTGGTCTGCTGTAGAACCTGTTCACTCTCCTAAGTGGCATCCTCTATAGGCAAAATTTTCCATTTGATTAAGTATTTCTTGATATCCTTGTTCCTTATTTGTTTTTCCCTTACCTCCAAAACCTCCTCTGGAATTAAAATCAGGTGTCCTTCTTCATCTACTTGATATAGCTCTTCGTTAGCGACAACATGCTTCCCAACACCCTTTTTAGGCATGATACTTGGAAGAAATTATGGATTTTGCTTCCTTGTGGTAGCTTTAATTCATATGCAACTTCCCCAACATTCCTTTTCACCCTGTAAGGGCCATAGAAGCGTGGTTTTAGCTTCTTGGTGTCATTGTTTTAAATGGATTCCTGTATGAATGGTTGCAGCCTCAAATATAAGAAATTCCCTACCTCAAAAGTATGCTCCACTCTGTGCATGTCTGCATATAACGTCTGTTGGTTTTGATCCCTTTGTAAATGATCTTTGATTTCTTTAAGAATGTCTTGGATTTCTTGTATCCACTCCTTATCCATAAGAGATCTTCTATCTCCAAACACAATCTCAACAGAAGTGAGGGGATCATAACTATATAAAGCTTTGAAAGGAGACATACCAATAGACATGTGGTAAGTGGTGTTGTAGTAGTATTCACCCAAATATATCCACTTGACCCACTCTTTGTATTTCCCTATCACATAGTTTCAGAGGTATCCTTTCACCCACTTGTTTACTATCTCAATTTGACCATTTGTTTGTGGATGGTAGCTAGTGCTGGGGGTTATTTCTATACCCACAAGCCAAAATAGCTCCTGCCAAAAGATGCTCATAAATATACTATCCTTGTCACTGATAATCATTTTGGGTAACCCATGCAATTTGAAAATTTCTCTGAAAAACAAATCTGCCACTTGAGATGTGCTAAAGTCCATGGAGATGGCGAAAAAGTGAGAAAACTTGGTCAAACGATCTACTACCACAAATATGCAATCCTTACCCTGTACCTTGGGTTGCCCTGTAATGAAATCCATAGATACACTTTCCCACTTATGCTTTGGAATGGGAAGAGGTTGCAATAGACCTGTTGGATGAGTGTGCTCATCTTTGTTTTGTTGGCAAGTGATACACTCCATGATGTGGCGCATGACATCTCCCTTAAGATCTTTCCAAGAAAAACTTTCTCTTATTTTTCTATATGATTTAAGGAATCCTTGATGCCCTACTAATGATGAATCATGAAATCTTTGAAGCACCCTTTTCTCTAACAAGGATTCAGGAACCAAATAGATTCTCCCCTTATAATATATGATGTCATCTACAATCCTGTACCTGTCATATTGTAACTATCCATCCATCAACTCACACAAAAATTTAGTTTTGGAGTACTCTACTAATAAATGAGACTTCCAATCAATTGATATCTATGACATGGAGTAGGCTGAGGGTCTCCTAGACAAGGCATCTGCTACAACATTTTTTTTCCCTTGAAATATTCTATGTCAAAGTTATAAGCCTGAATCTTACTCACCCACTTTTGTTGTCTCTTATTAAGGTCCTTCTTATCTAGAAAATACTTGAGGCTATTGTGATCCATCCTGACCACAAATTTCTCTCCCACCAGATATTGCATGAAATTGGCCAATGCATGCATTATGGCTAACATTTCCTTATCATAAATGGTGTACAAAAACTTAGGCCCTCTTATTTTTTGACTCTCATATGCAATGAGATGCCTATTTTGCATGAGAACAACTCCAATACCTACACCTGATGCATCACACTCCATAATGAATGGCTGAGAAAAATATGGCAGGGACAATACATGGCAAGTGCTCATCACCTTCTTCATTTTATCAAATGTCAACTATGCCTCATCAATCCACTTAAATTTACCCTTCTTGGTCAAATCAGTTAAAGGTGCACATAATTGGGATAATCCCTTAACAAACCTCCTGTAATAACTACAAATACCAAGAAATCCCTTGAGATTTGTAAGTGTTTTGGGTGTGGGCAAATCAATGATTGCTTGGATTTTTTCTTGGTGAACTTGTACCCCTTTTTCTCCAATAATGTGCTCCAAATAGAGAACCTCAGCCATCCCAATTTCACATTTTGATTCTTTGGCATATAGTGACTATTTTTCCATGATGCTCAAGACTTCATCCACACGTTTGAGGTGATCATACCATGTCCTACTGTAAATTAGCAAGTCATCAAAGAAGACTAGCAAGAACTTCCTCAATCGTTTGTTAAACACATGGTTCATGCATGATTGGAAGGTAGCTGGTGCATTGGTCAATCCAAAAGGAATGACAAGGAACTCATAATGCACATAATGGCATATGAAAGTTGTATTCTATATGTCCTATTCCCTCATCCTGATTTGATGGTATCTAGAGCACAAGTCAATTTTGGTGAAGTACACTGTGCCATGTAGCTCATCCAATATCTCATCTATCCTAGGAATGGGATACCTATTTTTTATTGTTTTCTTATTCAAGGTTCTGTAGTCAATACACATGCACATAGTTCCATCTTTCTTCTTTACCAACACTACTAATGATGCAAAGGGAATTGAACTCGGTCTAATATGCCCCATGGCTAATAGTTCTTTAATGTCACTCTCAATTTCATCCTTATTCTTCTTGGGGTTCCTGTGTGGTGTAGTGATGACCGACTTGGTCCCTTCTTCCAATTCTATGATGTGTTCAAACCCTCTATCTGGTGGTTTCTCTGGAGGAATCGATTCAAACACCTTCTTATGCTTGTGAATTATTTTTTATATGTTTGGAGGATACTGCTTGTGCCCTTCATGACTCTTCTCCATAAAAAAAAATTCTATTGCGTAGGCCACCTCCTCTCACCTAAATATTGCATGCATTCGTTTAGATTTTACCACTCTAGGTGCTTCTCTTGTCATCCCCTTAAGTGTGATCCTTTTTCCATTTTCCATGTTGAAAGACATCTCCATGGTTTTGTAGTTAGTGGTGATTGGTCCCAATGTGCTAAGCCACTGCACACCCAGTATGATGTTTGTATCTGGTATATCCACTACATAGAAATCCAGTGTCAAAGTGTACCTACCCAAGGTCAAGCTCATTTGTGGAATATACTTGTCACAAGCTATAGTGCGTCATCTTTCTACCTCAACCAAAAACACCTCAAATTCCATGGTGGGAATGTGTTTCCTTTTTACCATAGCAATGTCAATGAAATTATAAGAATCTCCTCCATCAACTAGTATTGTTTATCGCTATACCTGCACAACTCCCTTGGTATGTAAGGTATTAAACTTAGGCAATCCACTAATGGAAACAATGGTAGCCTTCTTAATCCTTGCAACATGGTGCGTGGGTCCCTCTTCTCCCTGCGCATGTGAGACCTATTCTTCCTCCTCCTGATTCATCTCTATGTTATGAATGACTCCACTTTCCTCCTCATAAATCTCATCTTCACTATCATGGTTCCAATTACCCATACATCTGTGACCATGGATCCACTTACCCATACATCTGTGACCTGGCTGCCATGGCTCTTTACAAGTAAAACATAGTTGCTTCCTTCTTAATTCCCTTCTTGTATCTTCATCTATCTTCCCTTTCCCTTTGTCAAACTGTTTGGTTTCTCGCCCTCTTGGAATGATTAGGGTTCTAGGTGTGACCTTTTTTTTGTAGGCTGCCCCTACCAAATCTTTGGTGTGCTCAATAGAAGCCTATAAAGTTATAGGCTTGAAAGCCTTAACCAATCCACATAAAGGCTTGGTAAAAGCTTCTATGTACATCATCAATAACCAAGATTCTGACATATCTGGAGCCATAACTACTACTCTCTGAAACTCCTCAATGAATGCTTCTGCTGACCCAAATTTTCTAATCTGGGTGAGCTCTTTGAAATGATGTTTTGGATCCTCCTTGTCAAATCTGTCAATGAATCTCTGGGTGAAGTCAATGTCTGAAGTGACATGTTCATGACCCATAGTGGTCATCCCATGAAACCACCAATCATGCGCTTTACCTTTCAAGTGTAATGTTGCAAACTTGATGGCATTCTCCTCTTCCATGGGGTTCAATTGAAGGTAGGCATCCTCTTTTGTACCCAAGCCTTAGCTAAAATATGACATAATCCATCAAAGTCGGTCATCTGCTTCAATCCTCAATGGTTTCCCATCAATATTGAAGGCCTCTATGTCTGGATCCCAAAATTTTACTAGCATTTGAAGTAATCTCACTTGAGCCCTCATTCCTTTGAGATCCCAAAACTTGTAAAGCCCACATATGTTTAAAGCAAGTTGGGCCTCTGCATCTCTCTCCACTATTGCATCTACTTCCTCATGCTCTCTCTCTTGCCATTCAAGTACCATCCTGCAAAAGGAATGCCATTTTTAGAGTCAAGCTCTTTAAAAAAATAAGTTGCGGACTTGTACGTGAGTTGTCATGTTAACAATCGTGTGTAGGGCCAGATATACGTGGTCATTATTTTCCTTACCCACATATATGTCTCCATATACGCGACCCAATGAACTACAACCTGTGTACACCCTAATTCATAAGTTGTGCCCCCTTAAACTCAAGAAATGAAGACTAATTTGAAATTGTAAACCACTAGAAATGATGAGGAGGGAAAGAACACTTACTTGGTCTAGATGGTTGTCAATTCCGTTGATCGTAGCTCCCACAATCGACACTTGAAGATCGTGGGTAGTTTGGTCCAAAATGCACTATGTGGGTAAAAAACTCAAATGGTATGGAAAAATTGGTTATTTTTTACTATTAGTAGAAAATTTTTATCCACTTTACATAGTTTTGCTAAAATTTTGGGCATAGTGGACTAATAGTGCAGTGGAAGGAGTTGGTTTTGTTGGTTTTTTCGAGGGATTTTTGCGGTTTCTAGCGTCTTTCTGCCTTTTTGTGACTTCGAAAAGTGTTTTCTTTACTAGCATATAGGATAGGTCGTTACTCCATTTTTCATTTTTTCATTATTCTATGATTGTGATCCATATGCCTTAGGTACAAGCCCATTTATTAGTGACACAAAACCTTCTTTCTACTACTAGAAGTGTCGTTATTAAGTGGTAGAGGCTTACCAAACATGGGTGCCCTAGTTAGAACCTTTTTTCCATTTGGTGCCCATGCAGAGATTATTTCATAGGATCGAGAGTCCTTTATAGTTACAATATGACTTTGCATTCAAACCTCATATTCTTACTCATAATCATTCTGACCTATGCCTATGAGACTCCCACTGAGTCTTGGTTAAGCTCTTTTTTGACTCTATAAAAAGTGAAAATATTGATGAGTGAACTTGCCTCTTTCACACTCGTTAAATGGTTTTGAAAGGACGTCTATTTGGTGTAAGTTTAACCCTTGTTTCGGACCAAGTAGACTAATTTTGAAAAATGAATACTCTAGTCACTAGTGGATAGAAGAGTTTTCCTAGGTATTGTTTTATACTTTTTCAGGCCTAGGGGACTAAATTTATGAAAAAGGACATTCTTTGGAGTTGAGTTATAATTGCATTCCATTATCTTTCTTACAGTATTAAGCCTATTGCTGGTTCCTTCTTTCTCATTATAAGCATATTTCCTCAACATTTTCATCACTTGCCAACCAGAGCCTCATTTATATACTTTGCAGCTTGACATTCTGTACCCTAAGAGGAAACATTCCCCTGAGTGTCCATGCCCCACATGCACTTCCTTGCATTGAGCATAGGTATGTTCCATTGTTTGGAGATAGTTTCTTACTCACGACACTCATTTCCTCTCTTATATCATAAAATTCATTTTTCTATGAAAAAACAAAAAACGACGGACAGGAAAAGAATATTATCTTATATTGGCAACAATCATGTCGCCTTTGAACATAGAATTTTTTTTTGAGTCCATTTTCATCCAAATTTTGGGTTTAGTATGAACTTAGGAATTTGAGCTCATTACTTAGAGTTTACTCCTCTGACTGGTTACTCTTCCAGCCCCTATGGAGAGTTCGTTGATGCCTCCTACATCACGAAGCTTTATCATCAAGTCTATGCTGCATGAGTTATCCATTTATCTCATGCTCTTGTTCAAAGGAAGTCTATAATATTGTGTCGACCATTTCTCAGAACTCTTGATTTTTCATGTCGGCCATACCTTCAATGTGTCTCAAAATCACATGGAGTTGTAGTCCTACCGTGCACCCTAGTCCTACTTTCATTATGAGTAGGTAACCTTGAACCCAAAAATTGACATATCCTTATTGGTCGCTGACTATGGGGTTTCCCTTGTGTTCGACGACAATAAATCTATTTACACATTAGGATTTTTGTAGTGTCTTGTATGCCATTAGCCTTATTGGTGGTTTCCTCGCCTTTGGCGACATTTTTCCTTATTGGCTGCTATTCAGAGGGTATTTTTCATGGACTACTTTAATTTGGCATATGCGAAAGATGCACAAGGTCACTGGTTCATGAACATCCTCTTCGTTCGAGTTCCTCCAAATCATCAAGCTATTGCTTTGTACCTCATGCTGACTGATGAGAGATGCCTTAATGATCTCCTTTCAGCGGGTCTCCTTCCATCGACTTCAACTCATCTATTCTGGAAACAAGGCCTAGATTCCTATGAGTACCTAGAGGCTTGGAGTCATTAGTGGCAGGTTCTCCCGCCATCGACAGTTGGGAATACATCAATGTCTCCTGATCTATGGATTCTTCAAGTGTTCAACCTCAACACCTTTATTCACACTTGTAAGAATGTACTTGGTGCCTTTATACCTACTTTCATTATCGATAGGATGTATTGCATTTGTTAATGATATCCATTAATGATCGGTAATCAAACGAGGTCTCATTGTGTTAGACTTAAAACCCTCTATTCACATGATGTAGAACTGCACCTTTGGTGGATTATGTAGAAGACATTCAATTTATAGTAGCATATTTCCTGTGTTGTTGTTGTCATTCATTGGACCAATACCTATATGACTTCAGTGATCATGGGAGATCAGATTGTACTCCATTGTATATAGATATCTTCAGATTGATTTTGAGACTAGTCTTCACTGGGCCTTGTTTGTGACTATGCCAACCTATGGCATGTGTCTACTTTGTATTTCCTATTCATGGCCATGAGAAACTAGTTGATATATTTCCACATGGATCTGTAGTGTAATTCAAATTGGCAACCATGTGTACAAAGTCATTATGAATTGTAATATTCTCATGAGTAACTAGCACTTCCAACTGAGTCTCCATAACTCCACTTATGGGAATTATAATGTATTTCAGCCATCGTAGATACTCCTCTGACCTCACACATTAGGGGGCATCTTTTATAGCAAGTTTTTCCTCACCCCATGCAACTTGCTCAGAAGGCCTTTCCATTTCCCTATGCAGAATTGAAGTCCCTTGTTGTGCCTTCCAGAGCCAAAAAATCATATTTTTCCACATATACGTGCCCTATCAGTTAGACAACATACATATATACAGGTTGCACCATTACAACCCATGTACATCGAGTTTGGTGCTCAAAATTAAAAATTATGTCGGGTTTCCATGTCACGTCACGAGATCCATGATCCTTGATCTTCCATATACTAGAAACACTCTGACTCGGCCCTTCAGTTCCATTTGAAGGTTATAAATTGAGCCATATCCAAGTCATGGAAGGAGGAGAATTCAACTTTTTGAGAGAAAAGATACTCTAGAGAAATTTCACTTCACATTGTGTCTGCATCCCTTTATCCTTGAAAGTTTGAACACATTGTTCAGCCTCCAAGATCTTCCTTATTTGTTGGAGAACCTCATTCTCTCCCTTATATGAGCTTTCCTTTGGTGGAGGATTGAAGTGGTGGAGGCCCAACTATAGGGACTTAGTTTCTCGGTTCCGATGTGTGTTGACACAAAAGTTTGTCACTTATACATTTTTGTTGATCAATTTTAATAGAAATACTCTTTTCTCGTCCAATTGATACCTTGTAAATATTTGAATTGTTATTCCATGGGCGTATTTGTCATGAATGTTAATGGATTATGTTATTTTACATGCTAACTTTATATATTATCACCATATTCTTGCGTATCTTGGTTGTTGAGGACAAGTTGCAGGTATATAGCTTTGAGTTGCGTGCTCAATGGTGGTGTTCATCGAACATCCAGACGAGGTAGGCTCTTGATCTTGTCCTGTTAGCATTTCATTTATATAACATACTTGGGATTATAGTTGATTTTTGCGTTCCATTCCATCTGTTGTGGTTTACCCCATGCCATAGAGTGATTTTACTCGTAACAATTACTGGGCCATGGGTATTAGGTTAAGCGGATTTTTTTTATACCCCGTCTCTTAAAAAGGTACTTAGGGGTTAGGTGTGTGACAGAGTGGTATCAGAGCAAGAAAAAACAATTGGCTTGCTTGGGCTCATGAAAGAGTCAATTAAATTTATTAGAAATCTTTAAGGGGGAGGTATCCCTAACCTACCCTATCTAGTAGAGCATGACTCGAACACTAGGTCTGGAAGGGTTGGAGAATAGTCACAAGACTAGTTTACCAAGGCTAAGATGAGCCTATTGATAGTGTTTTTTGTCGCAAGGATATTATCTTCATAATCTCCTTGAGGAGAAGGATTGCAGATTGAAATTTTGTTGGGAAGTACTCAACAAAAATCAAATCATGTTGGATTGCAACAGAAGAATCATATTTCTACCTTGAGGGAATGATAACCACTCCTACATGAGTGGGATTACGATGATGGGCGCTAATAGAAAGAATTGGATATGAATGAACTGATTAGGTCGTAAGGTTTCCTACAAATCTGGGCTTATGAAGCCTTTGGAAATCACAATTGCATCTTAATTAAGAGATTAGGCCTTGTGAGTATATTTCCCCATGTCTAGAAGCCTTATGGAAATATATGAGGTCAACTTACTTGTACTGTCTTAATTGAAACATGATAATGTGATAACCCCTTTAACAAAGTAAAAAGGAGCCCTATGTGAAGAGAATAACCTTCATGAAAGAAGTAAAGTGACATGAGCAAGTACAAGGGCTCATGGATGTGCTAAGGGAGTGTACATCCTTAATAACTTAAGGGTGTGTCTATGCAAAGAGGTAAGCAAGTGGAATATATATGCACTACATACATAGGTTAAATGATTGGTGCACAAAGATATGCTAGAATGCATATGGAAAAATATTGAACATGCAAATTAGGCATGTTATAACCTATGGTGGCTTGTAAGGTATGGCCTACTAATGGACCTT
Organism: Picea engelmannii; assembly: GCA_009831015.1. Classification (NCBI taxonomy): domain Eukaryota; kingdom Viridiplantae; phylum Streptophyta; class Pinopsida; order Pinales; family Pinaceae; genus Picea; species Picea engelmannii. The sequence goes on along the minus strand of ML798526.1, from coordinate 11,429 downwards.
TTAGATGAGAATGACCTTATGTTAGCAGGAGTTAACAACAAGAATGAAATGTTGATAATGTTGTGGCCTAATACCTTATTAAGATAGGACTATAAGGATTAATGAAAGACCAATACAAGTTTTTATTAAGGAGGTGTCAAAAAATCTTTAAGTGACCAGTGGGTCATATTGACATCTAGAGGTGGATGGTAACCATATGGATATGGCTTGGCATACTCTTATAGAAATAATAGGGATTTTAGGAAAAGATTCCCTTTTAGAGATATGTTGACCAAGAATGAATTGAGGCATTAAGAAGAGACTAGAAGTGGTTATCTTATTGCCTTGGGTAATACAATAACTACCCATCTAAATTCTAAATTATGGAAGGGTTTTACAGTAGAAAGGGAAAAAGTGGCCCTTGCTGGTTTTTGCCATGTAGAGAGGGCAACATCAATATGAATTATGGCTGTGAGGCTAGTCATATGATTGGCTATAATCTCTCACTAAAGAACACTAATATTAAAACTAAAATATCAATGTGAATGAATGAGGTAAAAAGGTGCAAGCGACGCACCTACATATATACACATATATGTATACGTGCTTAAAATAATAATATGACTACCTAATCAAGTAGGATGTGAGGCAAGATGTGTACTTACCATATCCAAGCAATGCCCTGGATGCATGGTTAACCCTATGTTGGAGGGTTTGATTATATCGACGAAATAATAGCTTGAGGAGGATGTATCCCATTTCCTCAGAAAAAGCTAGAATAAATTGTTGAAAGAATAAATGAGCATGGAGGCATTGTTGTCATGATAAAAGACGACATGATTATGCATTTGAGGATTTCATGAGAATGATTGTGGACAATCATGAATTAAATTATGTTAAAGTAAATATGCACGTGAGATGTAAAGTACACCTATGGTAAACACACATAGGCTTATGATGATGCATGTGGTTAAGTGCATTATGAATGTAATTTAACATAACAATGAATATGTGTGTATGAACAATATGGATGCATAATAAATATGCATGCTTATATCCCTTATGGAACTTTGAGTAATCCTCTGAAATAATGAAGTTAAGGCCACTCCGGATAATGATGGGTGTGCAACGAAAGAGTTGCATCCTGAAGAAGTTTCATGTGGAGGAACTATATAGAGACTTTGTCAGGAGAACAAAGTCACAACCTTAATGACTGCTGAGAATTTGGCATTGGGACTTAATCCTATCCATATAAGAATCCTTGATTACATTATAAGGAATAATGCATGAATGGAAGACTAACTAATGAATGATGACTATTTTGATATCTAAATAGTAATGTGTGGAATGCACATGTTCATAATTCATTGTGAAAAAAAAGATTTCTATTGTAGCATATTGAATTATCCAAGAAGCTTAAGGTGAAACTAACTAAGACTACTTAAGGAAAAGTGAAGAAATATCCCAGCAGAGAGTAGATTGCAGAATCAAAGAAGAAGAAAAGGAGGGATAGGTTTCTCACTTTAAAACTCTGAATTGCTTAACAGAGTTGTAATCCCTAAAAGAACAATTGTGGGAACAAGTACAACTGGTGAAAGAAAAATGAAAAAACAAGGATAAATTTGGTTAAAGCCATGAATGTGTAAAGGAAATGAGGCCTTGGGAATAGTTAAGTTAAGATGAAAAGTATAGACTGTGTAGAAGGATTTGGAAAGAGGGAAGAGTCCCTTAAATCCTTTTTCTTGTTGTGTATTGTGTTTCTGTAGGACGACAAGATGATATGTTGTGGTGTGTGAGTGTTTTAGCATGAGAATGGTGATAAATGTGTGACTGTAGAGTCAACAAGAGACTTGATTATGTTTGTACTCATGAAAACATTGAGGGTAATGTGATATAGTGCATAAAAATATGTTGGGGCATATCTGAAAATGCTTTACTGATTTAGATACATATATTTCAGTTAACATAACAACTGACATGATTTGGAATGTGATAATGCATGTTTTGTGTAGGAAATGATTGGAGTTGTTGGGAAAGGACAACTGCCAATGATAGATAACCTTTGGTAAAGGATAAATGCAAGAAGGTTGCTGTTGAAATATTTTTTAAGGGACTTTGGGAGTCCCATGGAGCACTACTGATGAGGTAAAAATCAGAAAAAGGGTGATGGCATCTAGAACAAGTATTAAAATGTTCATTCCTATGTGGTATAAGGTATGAATGGATTTGGTAAGAATCTCCTCTGAAGTATTTTTATTTCTTACTTATATGCAAATAATTTTGAATGGCTATTGTATGCTATTGCTACCCAAGTAGGGTAAGATCTAGGAAAGAAGAATCTGAATAATAGAGAGAGAAAATCTATCCCAGTCAAGGATGATTAAGAATCCTTGCTAGAAAATTCATGAATCAATAGTGTCATGGGTACATTGACCAATCAAGAGTGATTGGGAACAAAAGTACTCATAAGAAACACATTGAATTGAATGCATTGAGGAAATGCATGCTTGCATAAGAGGGTAGACAATAGACTACCCATTAAGGAAGAAGGACCTTCCAATACTCTACCTGAACTATAAGGGTGTTAAAGAAAGGAAGTGGGTGGCCATGAGTATTGGAACCACTCGCTACCAGTAAAGAGAGACATGTTTATATGAAACCATATGAAACATAGGATTCATATTATAATATGTTAAATTGAGGACATGATCAACTCGTAGCAGGAAGCACAGTCCTGTTGTAACAATGAATGAGAATAAATGAGCTATATGGTGAGGAGGTTGGTTGAACTCCAACACACCATGATAAGTGCTTCATAAAGTGTGGAAAAATTGAAATCAATGCAACGATGCATTGGGTATGAATGTGGCCATGAATATTGGCATGTTGATTAAAATCATTCAATATTTGAATTGCATTTGGAAAATTTGGTACACTGAAATTTTGCTTGCATAAAGAATGATATTTTCCTTTTCCATTGTACCATTGTAGATGAAAATGATTTGACTTTTAGTATGCACAGTTTGGAAGATACAATGTGCATGATAACTAACAACTTGTTTGGCTATGTGAAGATGGAGTTGCAGGAAGAAGGGTCTTGGATATTGTAGCATAAGTAAACCCCATAAGGAAGACCAATGTTTGCTGAGCCAAATTGTTATGAGAAGAAATATCTCATACTTGTGGATCTGGTTCCTGTGTGGAACATATATGAAAATAAAAATGTGGAATTTGGAAATCTGTGGGTGACAGATATGAAATAAATTATAAAATTGGAATTGATGATAACATCTCATGGTTACTGTATGTATGTGACATACGTGAGATGAAAGATCTGTCCAGGAGGGACATATGATGGATTTCAAGTTGAAAAAGCATAGAGAAAGGCTATTGTTGTGACATGAGAACCATGTGATAAGACATGATCACCATAGAATATGTTGTTTTGTGGTAACACAAGCTAGAGGGACGCCTTGAAAGAGCAAGTTAGAGGGACGCTTCGACTGTAAGACTCGATTAAGTCTCTAAAAATCTTATTGTGCAAGAAAGCCTTGGCAAGGCAAGATGGATCACCTGAGGGACTGTATAAAATAGAAGGGGATGCCCGAGCTTGGGCCTAGAGGGTGAGCGACTGCAAGGAAGAGGAGACTTCAAATAATTATTGTAGACTATTGGTTGGGATCATGCACACAATGGGTACACCAAAGAAAACAATGGCCCAAGTTAGTAAGATAAACAACTAGATGAAGATCCATGAAATTGCACAAAAAAGTATTGTGCTGATATAATATTTCCTCTTGAGTTTTGAATAACTATAAAATGTTTTTGCATGAAATTGTGATTAATATGCTTGTTGTTTGAAATCATTGTAGGCATGTGACCAAGGCCAAGAGTCTTAGAAAGGACCAAGTGGATAAAATGGAAATGTATCTAAAGCAGATGAAGCATGAGGCATGAATGGTGTTGCTGAGATGCAAAGAACACTGAGGATGGTGTCCCTTTAAGGGGGAGGGGATTGTAATACCCTTGTTTCCCCCAACTTGTAAATATAACTATATTTTGCTAAAAGGGTAGTGTAAATATTTATGCTAATAATGTAAAAAGGAAAGTGTTGCATAAAAGATGAAGGGGTTGCCAAGGTAGATCATGATGCATGAGAGGAAATCAATGAGGAAATTTTCTCTTGCCAATTTAATAATTAAGAAAAATCCAGATTGCCCATTTTTCAAGAATTGTGGTTAATGGAGTGAGTAGGTAGATTGATTCGAAAAGATCTTTTAAAGACTATGGTTGAGTTTTAAAGCATGAGTTAAATTACCATTTAGGAATTGAATGAAAGAGGAAGAATTATTGATGAAACATGGTAGCCATTAAGCAATATACAGATCTGGAAATAAGCATGAAGAAACATCAAACCATAAACAATCAAGTTGATAATGAAGTTCGACAATATCGCCTATGTCTCCAGGCCTTTGTCTCAGTGGGTTAGGCTTTCTTATTTCTGTTAAAAGCTTCAAAAGTAAATCATAAAAGTGCCAAAAGGATTACAAAATGAGCTAGCTGTGTTTTGCTAGATCTCAAGAACCCATCAAAATTGACGGCACTAAAAATAGATGAACGAAGCTCCTAGAAATGGCCCGCAAAGTTTCTCTCCTCAATAACTTCCTTTCATAAAAATGGCTTTGCCTCAACAATTCTTCAACATTTCTCTACTCTAAACCCTCTTCATGGATTTAAGAACCTATGATTTATATAGGATTGAAGTTAGCAACAAACTCCCAACTTCCCCCCAAGATCTAGCCTAAAAAAGGGCCCAAGATCCTCCAAAAATGGATTAAATCTCCCAAAACTGGTTAAAAATCCATTAAAAATATTAATATAATGTTTAAAACCCACTTTTTGGAAAATAATTATGGCACATCCCCCTTCAAGAGGGCCCTTAGTCATCTAGGCATCCTCCATGTGGCCCTAGCCTGGTGCGTTGGTCCTTATCCCCCTTAACTGTCGGACCCTGGTCATGTGGCTTGGCCATATGGCCACCACCTATACCCCCACACGCCTTCACTACTGTTGGCCCTCGGTTCCCAGCTCCAGGTCACGTGCCTTGGTTAGTGGGCTAGCCCGACCAACCGACACTAACTCCATACATCCTACCAAGCATCAAGGATCCGAGTCATATGCGATATACCACGCGATTGGGGGCTAACACTATAATCTGCGCCAAACAATTAACCACATGGCACATGGTATGGTTGCATGCTGGGGCTTAACTCCAAAAAGAGATACCCATAATACTGCGCACCAAAATGTAGAGTTGGGTAAGGTCTTATGGTTCGGGTCGTATGGATCTCGTTGGGGCTGGGGCTAGGCCCCAACCCTTAATCCACCTTAATTTACAATGCACTTAACTTTAAATATAAAGTTTACGCTATACATATCAAGTACCTCCGTGGGCGGGCTGGTAGCCCAGCCCTGTCAAGTTGCTCACCACCTGGACCGGAGGTCACGGGTTTGACTCCTCCGGAGTCCAAACAATTTTTCCCAAACTGTCCAATGAAGGGGTGCCACGTGGCAACCCAAGACTGGGCCACATGGCACCATTACACTTGTCCATAAACATGCCATGTGTCAAAATATGACTGGTCCACACAACTACCAACATGTATTCCCTATCACATGCCACGTCACTGTATGGTCGTATGACCTGTACAGTCAGTTGCCACGTCAACACTGTATGGACTGTACAGTCAACATTTTTTTTGCTTGTTTGACGAAACGAACAAACCACGATATATTTTGAATACGGTTTCCATTTGAGCCCGTTCAAGTTGAATTGGGTTCATATCGATGAGGCCTATGCACACGTCTGTTTTGAAGAGACTATGAGCACTTTAATTTTTTGGTCTTCCTGGACCCCATCTTGGCTCCGGGATCCATTTTGGATCATAGATGAACTATCAAATTCCCACATTTATGAAAAGGAATGGGTGTTGTATCAAAACTACCTTGTCTCATAAGCATGGGCAGAAAAGTACCCATCTAGGGGATTCTGTACTAACTCATGAATTGGGGGATTTGACCCACGAAAATCTTACTGAAGAAGCCAAGAGACAAGGAAAAATGGAGAGCAGAGAAGAAGGGAGACAGTGGGTTGAGTCTGGGAGCAAATTTTATGAGTAGAGAGGAGTTAGAGGAATGAGTCTGGTGACCATTTTCTGAAGAGGGAGAGCATTTGCAACTCTCTAGTTCTGAAGAGAACTGAAAAACGAATTTGTTTTGGGTACAAGAATTTGTTGGGTAGCGTTTTCAGTGCAAGATGATAAACAAGGTTGCAAGAAGATGAGTGATTGATGAAGCACACATTGCAGACCCCCTTGCTTGGTGGAGAGAAAACCGATCTACCAAGTTCCTATGGGAGGAGGAGAGTGGCCTCCGTCCCTGGTTGTTGATGTACAGAAGGAAGAGTCTCTCTCAAAGCATCATGATCTAGCTAGGTGGTGGCCAACGGTAAATCCATCTAGGAGTTTCTGTGCCTACGGTTGGGTGGAATAGGGAACCCCTTTCAGCAGTTGCATCACTATCTTGTTTCTAGATAAGTATACTTGGTTAGATCTTTGTAGTTTTTAGATTAGAGAAAATTTTATACTATGTTCTAGAACTGTGTAAGTTTAATTTTTGACAAAAGTGACTTGAGAAATTTAAGCAGAATAAAAGTTTAATTTTTGACAAAAGTGACTTGAGAAATTTAAGCAGAATAAAGAGAATGTCTTAGCTAAATCTCTTCTAATTTAATTTCTTATCTCTTGACTATCTGTGTGCTAAGATGAGGATTATGGGAGTGGGTTTTTTGGTTGATTGTGCTGTATAATTTAATGCATGCTGGGAACCGATGACTGAACAATTACAAACATTTATAACACCTCTGAAAGAAGAGAGAGTGATTTTTCTGCGTAATAGTGCTATGTTTTAGTATGTTCTCAAATCCCCTACCAGAAAAGTTAGAAGATATCAAATCTGTGTGGACTTTAGGAATAATCCCTAATATGGGAAAACATTAAAAGTCCTTATAAACAATTATTGAGGAAAAATAATTAGGACATAAACATGAAATTGGTCTAAATGAAATAAAATACAAAAGTTCTCAAAATTCCATTTGGGGCATAAATAAACATTTATGTTTAAAATGTGTTAAATCTCCTAAATTTGGGAAGAATCCCCTTAAATTTTGGTGGGCAGTAGATCCTGGTAGAAACACCGAATTTACTGTGGAGGTAAATCTTTTTATTAGGTCCATTCTCCTTAAATTTAGTAAGAGTAGTAAAGCACAGTAATGAGGAAATAAAATTCTACTCATTTACCCACCAGAAGGGTGATATTATAATTATATTTTAATTTAGAGGATAGAGAAATTTCCTTGGAATATAAACTTTTATTAAATCTCTTTATAACACTGGAAATTTATATTTATCCTTTTCTTATTTCCTGTAAGAGAAATTAAATTCATTTAAATTATCCGGGTAATAAAACCATACAGGGATATATATATATATATATATATATATGTATATATATATATTATTAATTTTATTATTATTGTATTATGAAAATGGAGGCCAAAGTCCCTAGAGCGTAATAGACCCGAGACCAAAGAGAATAGGGTATAAATGGTGACCAAATTCTTAAACCTTCTCGTAGTCTTCGGAACTCCGAGGCTCCAGGATGTTTGGGTGATGGGATTCCACGAGCCAAAGTCGTTGAATGCATGAACCCTTTCTTTCCCCTGAACATGGTTGCATATGTAATAAATACAATTAATTATATTATTGCACTTGATGTGATCGATTAAAGAAATTGATTAATATGTGACACCTATATATATATATATATATATATATATATAATAATCCCAAAATTTTCTTTGTATTTAAATTATGTGGTAATACAAGTGGGTCCCCTTTGGAACTCTGGGACTCTGGGTTATATAAGAATGAAGAATTGCATGAAGGAGCCGAAGGTATGGATCCAAACATCTTTCCTTTGACCCAATATTAAATTATTTATTGGAGAATTTTAAAACTTGAGCGTAAATTTCGAGAGGTATAATAAATACATTATATTATACTAAGATTTATTAAATTGATCCCACGTGAATGAAGCCATCTCCTTTGGATATTAAATGGTGTGGTAACATGTGTAAGTGGGGTCACTTCAGAGCTTCAGGACTCAGGGGCTCTGGGAGATTGGAGTATAAAAGATATGTGGGAGAGCCGAAGGAGACTGACCCAGAGAACTCTCTCTCTCTCTCTCTCTCATGTCAAATATTAATAAAATATTGGAGACTTTATAAACTTGGGTGCATTTTCCAAAAAGGATAATATAATATATGTTAAATGGGTTTATTATGGTATTTGTACGTGATAAAGTACCAACTCCTTTCCCTTTTAATTTAGTATTCAATGCGAAACTTCGAGACTCTGGGGCTCTGGGAGATTGGAGCATAAATAATGTGGTGGAGAGCCGAAGGAGATTGAACCAAAGAACTCTCTCTCTCTCTCTCTCTCATTTCAAATATTAACATAATATTGGAGACTTTATAAACTTGAGTGTGATTTCCAAAAAGGTGTAATATCACGAATTCAGAAATCCGGGAGTTTGGAGCTTGAGACTCCAGGATGTTTGGGAAAGATAGAGCGTAAGAGAAAAATAGCCGAAGGCCGAACCTATTTTTCTCGTATTCCAATTTATAATAAATATTAAAGGGAATTAATTATATTATAATGTGGTATAATTAATTGTGTTGGCATAAATGAATAATAGAGGTGGGACCCTCTCCTAGCTCCGACGTTCGGGAAATTTGGGTATACTCATAAAAACCTGATGAGGAATCTTCGCCAAAATCCAGAGGCTTCGATATTAATGGATATTAATAATCCTAAGTGCTCCTTTGATATAATTAATCATATTATAATATAATTAAATATTATTATATTATAATATAATTAATAAAAGGATAATTTGTGGTTGAATATAGTTAATCCTTTTTCCAACAAATAAATAAATATGCATATTTTTATATATGTTAAATTACATGAAAATGTGGCATGGAGTTGCATGTCGGGGAGGAATTGAATTATATACCTTAATTAAGGTTAATCAACTTAAGTATATTATGGAGAAATTATCCTCATTGTGTTATAATATAATTACTCATAATTGTCATATGAGTAATTTATTGAGTTAGTGTTAAACTACTTCTGAGAGGAAAAGATAAATCAAATATTTAAGTAATTATTGGGCCATGGATATTAGGTTTAGCGATTTTTTTTTATACCCCATCCCTTAAAAAGGTACTTAGGGGTCGGGTGTGTTACAGAAATGTGTAGAAGGCATTGGCTCATAATTAATTTATGAGTGAGACTTGATGTTGTGGCATGATGATATACATAGGAAAGGTCAAGGTGAACTTGACTAAGACTGCTCAAAGAATAGAGTAGGAAGACCCCGAAAGGGATAGATTGCATAAGCAAAGAAGGAGAAAAGGAGGGCATTTTTCTCACTTTCAAATTATGAAATTTTGAGACAGAGTTGTATACTTTAAAAGAACAATCGTGGAAATAAATACAACTGGTAAATGACATCAAATTAATAAATATGTTAAATAATGAGCTTGGTTAGGCCATATTGTGTGAAGGTAGTGAGGCCTTGGAAAATAATTCAGCTGGACTGGAAGTCCCGGACTATGTAGTAGAAGTTGGACAAGGGAAGAGTTACTTGACTCCTTTCTTGTTGTTTATTGTGTTACTCTGGTATGAGAAACTGATATGATGATATGTGAAATTTTTTAGGACATGAGAATGTTGATGGTTGTAGGATACTGAAACAACTAAAAGTTTGATTGTGATTGCACCAGCTAACACATTAAGGAGCAATGTGATGGAGTGCATAGAGATATGTTGGGGCATATCTGAAAATGTTTTATTGATTTAAATTCTATGATACATGCATTTTTATTTTACATCACAACTGATATGATTGTGAATGTGATGATGTATGTCATGTGTAGCGTTAGAACACTTTAGGAAATTTCAAATAAAAATTAAACTTTGAAGTCTTTTTGTTTTTTGATCCTTTAAAAATAAATTATGAAAAACTTTGGAATATCATTCTTTTTTGAATAAAAGATATGATCATTATATCTTGACAGGGCACATCCATTACTATCCATTAAAAAGTTTTAGTCATCTGGATCGATGGTTCTTGCAAATTCAGAGTTCTAAAAGCGTGTGAGGTTTAAACAAAAGAAAACTACAAAGTCACTTCGGGACTTCGGGATTCGGGAGTTTCAAACTCAAGGTGTTTAAAGATCTAAAAACCCTGAAGTTGTGAAGCTCCGGAGTCCCAAAGACATGTTCCCGCGAAAGTATTTTAAAATAGATCTTCCGATGAGTCATAGGCCACCTGTCAATCTTTATTTGTGATGACACGTGGCACTCATTTTGGGAAATTTAATCACATCATTCACACGATTGTAGGTAACACATGTCACTCGCTTTTTATGATACATCATCACTGCCACATCACTCCGGGAGATTGTCCTTCAGGAAATAAGTCATGAAAAAATTCAAAGAAGCATCAGAGCGTCGAAGTGCCGAAGCACCAAAGTCCCAAAGCACCCAAATGATCATGATAAATAAAACACTAAAGATGAATGAACTAAATAGGTTTAAGTAGTTGTGATTAACGATAAGTAATCACTCTGTGAATTCAGTGTTCGGGAGATATCTATTAATTTGCATTCAAAACTACCGAATGCCGAACTGTCGAAGTACTCACTGCACATACAAGCTCACAAACTCCCAGAGTTTTGGAGTTCCAGAGTCTCGAAGTACTTAAAATTAAAAAGTGACCTTAAACCATGATTAATTAAAAAACCAAAAACGAATTAAGGGTTGATTAACTGCTCCATGAATTCATCCTTCGGGAGATATCCATTATTTTGCACTCAAAACTCCTGAATGTCAAACTACTGAAGTACATTATCTTAATCATGATCATTAATAATACATCCAACTGGCTAGGGTAAACGATTGGGAAAAGTATTGCGACCGCCAGGTAATAAATTTGACAGATTTTAGAATGATTACTCTGTCAATAGATTAATGCGAGGATATCTAAACAATATTTTTTCTGTAAATATAGGCATTTCAAACTTCAAAGTGTTTTTTCCATTAGCATCCGAAATTTTTTGCATTCAACATTTTTGAGCTCACAGGAGGGTTAACATCAACTTTTGAAAATCATGGCATCGCACAATGTTAAGCCCTAATATTGGCTCATTACCCCTTAATTGGGGCATATTAGATTAGTAATGCTATTTTATTTATGTCGGCTTTAGGCCATTAGTTGTAATTTAGATTAGTAATGTTATTTTAATTATGTCGGCTTTAGGC
>ML798525.1:473596-485609 GCA_009831015.1 Picea engelmannii | reverse complement strand
GCCCACTAATATGCCTAAACTCATATATGAATGGTCTTTGTGTTTCATAACTCATTGTTTCATCTAAGCTTATTATACCCATCACTTTGTCTAAAGTAATAAACCATTCAAATAGATGTTAGCAACCAAAAACATCCTTGCAGGTATAACACACCAACAGTCATTAAGCAATAATTTTATTGTCAAATACTTCACTCCGCGGAAGACTGAGCATGTGGAGGCGGTGGAACTGGAGAATGTGGGTTGCGTTGCAGTCACAACTAATGGATTGGCCAATGATTCTTCCGCGGACTGATCGATTGGTTGATAATGGTCTGTTCATAAATTTGGGAAAGAATTGTATATATGAATGATGTGAGGGATCGTCTATTAATACATCATGCAGAGGGGAGGAGAGGAGGCGGAATATTGAATGCAATTGTAGGATGGTAGGATGCACCATGTGCAGCGTTTGAGTTCGTAGTGTACACATGATAACATACTTAATCGATTGTTTAAAACTTTTTCTATAAGCTATTTTACTTTCAAAGTCATAAATCTTTAAAATATATTTTATTTAAGATTGCATATTCAAATATCATAAATATTTAAAATATGTTTTATTTAAGATTGCATTGTCAAATATCATAAATCTTTAGATATAATCACTAACTCATAGTGATGATGACAAAATTCAACCTAACCAATCTTAAAAGCATGGAGGTGTTTTTCCTTATTTATGTTATATATTTAATAGAATAAAGAATTTTTTTTGATGATTTATGGAGAAGCTTGTGAGTGTGAAACCATGTCTAATCTCCATTATAAGAATCCTCTTAGGTTTGAATTCTATGTACACAAATCCAAGCACATGTATATTCTCCAAAGGAGGAAGAACAATGACAGTCTAAAACCAATTGAGAAGATTGACAATATATGATATCTTAGCACTAAAATAAATGTTGTGCCTTGCTATGGAATTAACTAGACACAATGAAATTGGATTGTTTTCCTCTTACTTGTAGACCATGTCAATGTACACTCAATGTGGAAGGATTGCATACACATAATACAAGAGAAATGGCAGATGTTGGGACAAAAATCGTGGAGTTGAGCTCGGCCATGTGACGAGGATTATAAGAAACAATGAGACAAGAAATGGCCATGTTAAGTTTAAACAGGTTGTGGAACCCTGGGCACAAAGGGTGGCAATAAGAGTGTGACACAACTATGCACTCAAAAAGAAGTCGATCACTACGRAATCCATTTCCAACRAGAAGAAAATCGATAAAAAATAGATTTTTTCAATCGAGGCTTTGATATCTATAAGAACTTTCTAGCATGGATTCTAGTTATTGTGTCAAGGTGCAAATACAACCATTAGTTCATAGATATATGAATATACCAATTAATTTAATGATTCTCGTGATGATTCCAATGGGAGGTAAAAATATTCATTTTGGTTTTCATTAGTATTATAGCTATTGGAAAATAGTGGAGAGATAAATATTGAGAATTATAGGTCAAACATGAACGTCCACACATATTGCATGTGAATGTGTAAGTAGCTATGTGAATATTGACAAAATTAAATTGATGACTTAAACCACTCCCACCACTAAACCTAAAATCAAATATTTTAGAAAAGTAATTCACAAAAAGTAATTCTATTTTCAAAATGTAAATTCTATATTAAGAAAAAATATTGATTTTAGCAGTTGGGTCTAAAAATGGTATTTCATGCATGAATGAATTAGAATAGGATTAATCTCATAAATAGATTGGGGTTTTGGTCTTAGGTAAAATTATAAAGGCTAGTAAAAATAGAGATTTCAATAAGACATGAACAATTGAACAAGTTGAACAACAATCCCTACAGTCATACAATAGTATTGTATGGATTCATACAATGCATAGAGTTGTATAGAGAAGTTTGTAGAGTGTTACAAACAAGTTGTATAGGCTATCATATAGGCCATACAATAGTTTTCTACTATTTTTTTTTTTTTCTAGTAAGTTGTACCTCCTACTGAGGCTATACAACCTTAACTCGAGCTGACTTTGATAACTGTATAACTGCTAGTTTTAAGTATCTTGTGCAAGTTTCCTTGTATGTTTCTTCTAGGTATGAAAATATATTTAACTCTATAACTACTTTTCTCTCTTCTTCACCCAATTGTTAAAAAATGGATCTACAAAAAACCCCAACTTGTAGATTCCTTTTTAAATTTGAAAGGTGTTGAGCTATACTTTTGCATGTGCTATGGCACTGAGTCATCCTTCCACGTGGGCTTGCCGACAATGCTCCTGTATCATACACCACGGCTAGGAAAATCATGAGCTCCTGCTCATGGCTCCCTCTGTTATGTTTTTGAGGTCCTCCAGAATCCAATACTTTCTCTTGGATTTGTTCATTTTCTCCTTTTCCTTGCAGTCTCTTTCTCCCTGTTGCTCTCGCAGGTTTTCTTATGTACCATAGTTCGCTGATGACTGCTTCTTGTGTTGCTACTACCATCAATCTCTTTATCTCCTCTGTTTCTTTGTCCATCTAGTCCACTGGATGATTTTCCCCCTGTAGTATGATTTGTTTCCTCTTCTCTCCATCAATTTCCAACTTGACTTGTTGGATAAGATGCTTTTTCATTTTTACCCTTCTCTCGAGGGCATCCATCTCTTCACACAGATCAACAAGATCCATGTTATCTATTTATTCCTCCTCTGTTTTAGGTTCACATTCTACAATTATCTCTTTCTCAGCTTCCTAACTAAAAAAATTGAGCCATTCCTCTGAATGCTCTTCTCCCTCTATTGTAGATCCCAATTCTACAGTTGCCTTATGTTCATCTCCTTGGCTGAAAATTTTGAGTAGTTCCACCGAATGCTCTTCTTTCTCCATCTCTTGGGAACACTGAAATGTGTGCTCTTTCTTCTCTTCACCAATCTGATCAATCTGAACTTTCATGTTATCTTCATCTCCTGTGGCATTAGTTGGACACTCTGTTGCAAACTCTGGTTCTGCAGTCTCACCATTGAGTTACTTCTCAACTTCCTCCTCTGATAGACTCACTTTTTTCATCGCCTCTTGTGTTGGTACAACTCCAGCTTCCTCTTGTTGCTCCCCAGGATGGTATGTTCCTCCATCTATTTCAAATTTGATCTGTTGGATATGACTACCCTTCATATTTATCCTTCTCTCCAAGGATTCAAATTCCTCACACATCTCAACAAAATCTTTGTTTTCTGCTTCCTCTTCTGCCGCAAACTCCGATGTTGTAGTTATCTCCCTTTCAGCTTCCTCGCTAAAAAATTTGAGCAATTCTGCTGAATGTTCTCCTCCTAAAATATTCATGACTGTCTCCTGGCAGCCATCCTATGGGTTTCGATCATTCAACCAATCCTACAACATCTTCAACTCTTGCTCCCATTGAGTGAGGATTTAATCTGAATTCTCCAATTTTTCTATTGGGGCAAACATGAGTGTCTTCTCCTTCTCCTCCTCTTTGACAATCCTTGTTGGTTGTCTTTATTCTGTTGCACCTGCATCACATACAGAGTTATGCTTAAAAGCATTTGGCCGCATAGCCTCTTTCTCAGATTCTTGTTGCACTACCTCCTCATGTGCAACTCTTGTATTAGTCTCTGTTGGACTATCTGGCAAGAATATTTGAATTCCCCCAATGATTAGAACACACCTATGATCCTCCTCTTCTTTGATGGGAGTATTTAACTTCTCATCATCTTCATTGACATGGTCTGCACACCCACATGAATGTTCATCTATCAACACTCTTTCTTGATATGAACTCTCAACTGAGTTCATTTCTTCTCCCTCGCCCACTTGGCAATATGGTATTTCTCTTCTGCCCCCATGGAAGTCTATGAGATTCAATGATCCCTCTTCATGGCCCACCTGGAAACTCAAACTTCCATCACTACCCTCTTGGAAGTTTATGAGATCATTAACTGATCTCCCTCCATTGCCCACGTGGAAACTTGAAAGTTCACTTCTACCCCTCTGACAATTTATGAGATATCCCAATCCCATCTCACGGTCCACTTGGAAATATGAATTTCAACTACCATCTTCGTGATGGTATAAGAGATCCTCACCTAATCTCATATCATTTCCCACCTGGAAATTTGAAAATTCATCTCTACCCTCCTGGCAATTTATGAGACCTCTAACTGATCTCCCTTCCTCATCACTGAGGGTTTCTCCTACTTCTCGCTCACAAATGCAAACCAGCTCCTCCTCTATGTCATTGATGATTTCATCATACCTCAGCCATCTCCTCACTACTTGTTGTTGTTTTATGGCCAACAACTTTTGGATAAACCATTTTTCTTTCTTGTTGAGACCCCATTCGTACATCCAGAGTACCTTTGTTTCCTGCTGCATCTTCAATGTCAGTTGTTCCATTCTTGCTCTTATATGAATGAGATCCTTGTCAATTTATGTTTTAATTTTCTTCTGGCGGTCTTCTCCTCTTTCACCATGCTCATGGCCTTCAATAGCCATCTTTTCTCTCTTAATCCCTCCTGGTTATCTACCATTTTCTGCACACCTTGCAACCATATCTACAGAGCATAAGTACTTTGTCTTCCTTCACCTTTTGTCCAAAAGTGAACTTCATCTTCTGATACCATTTGGTGTCCTCAGATTGTCTCTATTCGCCTTGTCACCTTACCTACGATCTGTAGAAAAAATTCTTATCTTGATACTAATTGTCGTAGCCAGACTATCTTTTGTATCTCCTTCGCCTGAAATCTACATACAAATCAACACTCATACCCCTTGATGATATGAGACTATCTCCTTTATCCCCTTCACCTGAAATCTACAGACGGAAATTTCAGCTCTGATACCACTTGATGGTATTAGACTATATCCTTTCACCGTCCTTCTTTTGTCTGTGGTCTGCAAACAAAACTAATCTATAATACCACATGATGCAGTGCCCCTACCTCAGTAGGGTCTGCTGAGCTCCCGGTCTCTGGATCTTCTCAATATTTGAGCTAGAACAACTCTTCAATTCCCTGTTGGAATCTTCAAGAAATATCCATAGGTCCTTTCCACGAAACTCCGCTGCGTGAAAAAACACCATGAGCCTAATCCAAATGGCGTTTCACGATTTCATGTGTTGGGCCTTTGCATGTGAGTCACACTGACTCTCTCGACTTCTGAAACCCCAACTGGAGTCTAATGCATGCTATCTCCTCCCTTATGTTCCACCAATATGACCCCTCATTATGTCTTGGGGCCAAACCTTCCGAGAGTTTCGTGATTTCACGATTCGCGAAGTTGGAGGACCACCTACCTCCCTTCTCACAACATCTAAAATCTCAATATGTCCTTCCCTCGAAACAAATCAACGGTCCAGATCTCTCCTTTGATCAATGGTTGTGATCAAGTTGGGATTTCACGGTTCATCACTTTGGGAGTCTCCTTACCTCCGTTCTCCTGATATCCAAGATCGCGATGGCAATAGATCCAGGATCTATATATTTCTTTTGATCAATGGCGGTGATCAAGTCGAGATTTAGTGGTTCGTGACTTCGAAATGTTGCTCACCTCTGAGCTTCTGACTTCCAAAATTCCACTCGTGTTAGATCGACGGTCTACGTGCCCCATGATCCGACGATCCAGATCTCCTCCCTCTCGAATCTGTATTTCGCTTGTCGAGAAGTTGGAATACTGTGCACATCCCTTCTCCCAATTGTTGATTTTGCGATTGCCTTGGATTACTGGTATAGATCCCTCCATGATCCAATGGCTGCGATTGAATCGCAAACTTTGATTTTGTGAGTTTGCTAACCCTGTGCAATTCTAGAACGTTAAAGTTCGTGCACTTACCTCTAGATCCAATGGCTATTGGTCCGTCATGCGTAGATTCGATGAACGAGATCTATCCTCCCCTTATGTGCGCTCATCTTGTCTGGATTATGATATGACGGTCCATAATCTTCCTTTGCTCAATCCAATGATCATTGTCGCTCCTCCTCCCAAGATTTTGCTTCTTTCCATGACTTGGAAGGATTTCTAATTTTCCACACTTTTGGAAAGTGTTATTCCTCTTGAGTTTTGGGTTCCTCTTGACTTAGAAGAATTTTCTATGTGTTTTGAAGGTCTCGGCCTCCGATCTTTCTCCTGCGAGCCGACTGCTCTGGATATTTCTTATTCCTGGGAATACTTTCCCTTCTGAGATTTTGAATGTGAAGCAAGTTCTCTCTACGCTGCTTCCTTGTGCTATCTTTCCTAATTTATTTGGTTTACTCAGTCTCCTGAGGGTCTCACCCTTCTGTGTCTTTCGAAACACTTTTTGGTCGCCTCCTGGCAACCTCTGCGCTTGACCTCATGAGATTTAAGCTCTCGAGCCTCAAGGATTTTTGTCCCTTCCGCTCCTTGAAGGGAAATAAGTTCCTTCCTGGCCACATTGGCTGAAGCACTCTTTGTGGAGATTTCCAAAGTATTTGAAAACTCTGTAAGTGTCTCTCCTTGACACTTCTCTTCTCAAAATTCAAAACAGATTTCTTTTGTTTACTCCTTGCACTCACTCAACGCCCACCTGGGAGAGCTATACAAAATCCTCAACAATTTTGTCTATTTGTGCCTTCCACTGCGCAGTCTCTCCTCCAAGGTGTTCATTAATCTTGAGGTTTCTCCCTTGAGTCCGTGAATCCTTCTGGTGTGCCATCCTAATACGTTTTCCCCTGAACTTGATTAGAGATTCAGATGCACACTCCTTGTGCTGGCTACAGAGTTTCTGATACTCCGTTGTGCACTCCTTGCACAACCTAAAGAACCCATAAACAATTCCAACAAACTCATAGATAGAGAAATATATTTATCCCTGAAGATGAATTTTTTAACATACATCTACAACATCCATTCATAAGCACAAATGACATTCATAAACACATCAACACATATAGAAAGTTCATATGCTAGAAAAACATCTTTATCTCTATTCAAATGAATGTTCGATTACAATATGTGTAGGCTGGACTATAACATAGTCTCATCTCCCTCAAGAAAATTATTTCATCTCCTATTCAACAATACTACTTTGGACGCCTCATTTGGGCCAACCATGCATCTACATCTACTAGAGATCCTCTTGGGTTTTCTTCGACTACTCATCTACTCCCCAAAAAACAAAAAACCTAACCGCTACTCTAGTTCAGTTACATTCAAGACTGAGAGTGAAACTCCCAGATATCTTGCGATCATTCAGATCCCGAGCGTTTCTCTCTTCTTCACCCATCCGTTCAAAAAGGGATCTAGAGAAAACGCGAGCTTATAGATTCCTTTTTAAATTAGAAAGGCACACTATGGTGCTGAGTTATCCTTTTGCATTCGATATGGTGCTGAGTCATCCTTCCACGTGGGCTTCTCGACGATGCTCCTGCATACTCCTCCTTCGCCTCCCTCCTCTAATCAGTTCTCTTGAAGCCAAATCGACCTCCCTTCTTTGTCCTCACCATGGTCCTGTTGAGTCGATTGGTTCGAACTCCTAGGTAATTCACTCGGTTTCTCCCCTGGCCCTGGCCTCTTCCTCACAACTTTCCTTGGTCGTCCCACCAAATTAACCTGAGAATTCAACTCCGGAGCCACCACTTGTGCATCCACCACCGACCCAGTCTCATTAGGAAGACACCTTTATGCACCGAGAGAAACCATCAGAACATCCACACTTTTGTTCAGACTGTGTCTCCACCACAAAGTTTCAAGACAACTTTGCAATTAGGCAAGACCTGGTCTTCGATGTCCATGAGGAGGTGGACTACATATGACTCCGTCTAGAAATTCTCGACAAGAAAGGCACACAAATTCTGTAAATGTTATCCTTTCTACAAGGCACTTGATGCTCCCTAGACCAGGTGCCTACTGCACGAGCGACCTCAACGGTGGTCTTGGTTTCATCTCTCCAAATGCCAACAACAGACAACTCATCGATGGTCTTGGTTTCGACTCTCTTGGCTTCGACTTTCCACAGGGCCATTATGTGCCATATGATTAAAACTGAGGTATGTTTTGGTTTTGGAGGTACTGGATTATTTTGTTTCCCTCTAGGGCAATTTAGCATTCACAGTCCTCGGACACTCATGACGCTATAGTAATTTTGTTTCTGAAAGGTAACTTATGCATACTTACTTAAAAAAATAATAATAGAGTTATTCTAGTATTTTGAGAATTGTATGGACAATTCGAAACCAATAATTTCATAGTGGTTCTATATAAAAACATGCTACTCTAGTCGTATTTATCCATATCAAAATGGTGCTTGTATTTCACAACTCATTGTTTCATGTAAACTTATTATGCTCACTAGTTTTCCTAAACCCATATCAAAATGGTCATTGTGTTTGATAACTCATTTTTCACCAAGACTTGTTATTCTCATCAGTTTGTCGAGACTAATTCAACCATGCAATTAGTTGTTATGAACCAAAACATCCTTGCAGATATTAAATATGATTCATTGTGGTGTAGTGACCTTTGAGGTACTCATGTAAATTATCAATTGAGTACCAATAATGACATAGTGGTTCTATATAATAAAATTTACTTCTAAATAACATGGGAAAAAGCTTTTAAACTTATAAGCCAAAGATAGTGATCATCTAGATTACTAAAGAAATTTTCATTTTTGATCATCTAATTTTGTCATGGAGTGTATTAAATATCAATGTTGTCATAGTTGAGGTCACGTCAATAACCATGGGAAAATTTATCGATATGTTTACCTTTAAATAAAGATGTTATTGCATACAATAATTTCTTGAATTAAACATTTTGAGTGGCTAAATTGGACAGAAAGGTAAGTCAAACTAATTATTCATTTGTAAATAGTTCATAAGACATATAAATCTTCTATATTATCCATCAAACAAAATAACTTATTCCGTATATACCTCATTATCCATCAAACAAAATGACTTATTCCTCATACACCCCATTCTATTTTACATAAAGATAAATGATGTTTTTATAACATGATTGAAACAAATATTTACAACTTCATAAATTCAATATGTAAGTAATTCAATAAAATCTAAGTAAAGTTGCAAAAAATTATAGGTGACCATTTTTTATAAACTTGGAATTCATTGTTCCATAAATTCGTTTCCGATAACTTTAAAAGATTTATATATATATTATAATTCTTTTAAACAAGAGTGAATGTTTTATACGATTTGCTAAAGAACACGCTTGCATGAAAATATATATTCATGTTTATTCATATGAATGAAAAATTTCAAATCCTGTTACGATTACGTGCGCTAGAGAATATGTTTTGCATGAAAAATGTAGAAATATGTACTGTAAACCTAAACCTAGAATGTGTGGTGTCAGAAGGTTTTTGTTTCACAAGGGAATCAAATTCCTTGGAAGAGTCTCATCATTATTTATTACACTTCCAGTGCAACATCCAGGTGGAGTTGGAACATTGTCGTCGCAAAGAGATTTCCGAGGGCACATTCCTGCTCTCGCTGCTTCCGCGGAAGACTGAACGTGGGGAGGCGGCGGAGTTGGAGAATGTGGGTTGGGCTGTAGTCAGGGACGCGCAGCCGCCACCAGTACTGTTGGGACTTCCCTGAGCAGCAATGTCGCCATAGGTACCGTGAGAGCAGCAACCACCAGAACAGACGCATTGGTTTTGGTAGTCAGCGGCATCACCATTTTCACTTCTATGGTTATGGGAGTGTTAAATACTATATAATCGTGATTCTTTCGTGGACTGATCGATTGGCCGATAATGGACTGTTCGTAAATTTGGGAGATAATTAGATATATGGACGATTTGTAATTTTGGAATAATTTCATGCATTACGGTACTCACAGGGATCGTCTATTAATACGTCATGGAGAGCGGAGTTGAGGAGCTGAGACGGAATTTTGAATGCAATTCTAGGATGGACCATTGGGAGCGTCTTACTTCGTAGTGTACACAGCATATGGACCACGGGAGCGTCTTACTTCATAGTGTACACGGGATATGGACCACAGGAGCGTCTTGAAGATTGTATATTCAAATATCATAAATCTTAGATTTAACAAGAATAATCCATAATTTATAAAAAAAAAAATAGAAAATAGGTTTCTATTTTTTTTTCTAAGTTAGGAATTATATTAAAACAAACAAAAACCCAAAAGACTGGTCGTTTGCTAAGACCAAAAATTCTTAAACTTGAGTGGTCGCCCTAAACATGAGTGGTCGCCCTAAACATGGGAAGAAATTATCCAATGCCGGTGTCGAGCCTTTGCTCCAAGCCTGACGCACATGCCTGTGTCTCTGTCGAGCTTATATCTGTACGAGATAGCTTGCCTGAGGTCCGACCTTAATGTTCTCGATTCCTCACTTAATGGCATCTGTGGATTCCTTGAAATCGTACTTTTTTGCGCAGCAGGAGCATGTTGAAGAGAGCGGAGGTGGATGTGGAGAGTCCCAAGAGAAAGTTGGAGAGTCGGAGGAAGGAGCTCAAGGAACGATGGCGGTAGAGGTGACGGGAGGTGGAGAAGGAGGAGGAGGTGGAGGGTCGCAAGGGGGGACAGACTAAGCCTGGGAGTGAAGTCGAGGGAGTTTCCAAGGCTGTTGAACCATTCGACGCGACAGGCAAAGGGATTCGATAGCGGAGATAAGTTTGGAGTGTTCTCTTGAATGGGCGGAACGAAAGTGAAGGTGGGAGTGGGAGCAACAATCAACGTCGTGGTGGAGGTGAACTCAGTTACTAGAGGAGAGCCTCGCCCTCTCGCTCCCCTTCCTCTAGCCGCATACTAGGTCGTGCCCCTCCTCGACTTGCCCCTCAGTCGAGGCATAGAGATATTGACCTAAAACCACATGAGGAATGTGTGAGGAGAGTGAGAGTGGTTTCTCGACTCAGGGGCAAGTCGAAGAGGGGCCAATGTACACTCAAGGCGGAAGTATTGCAGCACACCTAATACAAGATAAAGGGCAACTACTGTGACAAAAATAATTGGGTTGGTAGATTTGAGATTGACCATGTGATAGGGATAATAAGAAACAATGAGTAGGCAAGAAGAGTGTGACACTCCTATGCGCTCAAAAAGAAATCTATAAGTACGAAATCTATGCCCAATCTCAAGAAAACCAATAAGAAAATCTATTTGTTCAATTGATGCTTTGATATCTATAGGAACTTTCTAGCATGGATTCTAGCTATTGTATCAAGGTGCAAATACAACCATTAGTTGATAGATCTATCAATATACCGATTAGTTTTTTGATGCTTGTGATGATTCCAATGAAATGTAAAGATATGCATTTTGGTTTTCAGTTGAATTAGTATTATAGATATTGGAAAATAGTAGAGAGAAAAATGACGCGAATTATGGCTCTCGAACGTCCACACATGTTGAGATATTGACCCTCTTCTCCAACTCGACTACTTGGCCTCACAATGGATCGAGCTACTCATGTCAAACATTGACAAAACTAAAATGACCACTTAAACCACTCCTAGTGTAGAAACCTAAAATAAAATATTGTAGGAAAGTAATTTACAAAAACTAATTATGATTTCAAAATGTAAACTATTTTAAGAAAAAAGTCTTACTTTTAGTAATTCAGTCTAAAAAGGGTATTTCATGCAAGCATGACTTTCAATAGGAGTAATGTCATAAATATATCGGGGTTTTTTGTCTTAGCTAAAATTATAAAGTCCATTAAAAATCGAGATTTCAAGAAGACATGAACAATTGAAAGTAACATACTCTTTGAAATAGGAGTCCCTACAATATATGGATTCATACAATCCATAGAGGTGTATGGACAAGTTTGTAGAGTTTTACAAACAACTTGTACACACTATCCTTTATGCCATACAATAGTTTTCTAGAATTTCTTGTATTTTCCAATAAGTTATAGCTCTTCGTGAGGCTATACAAGCTTAACTCGAGGTGACTTCGATAACTCTATAACTCCTAGTTTTAAGTACCTTACGCAAGTTTCCTTGGATTTGTTTTTTTGAGGTATGGAAAGCTATTTTTGAAGGAGTAATTAAGTGTGTA
>ML798525.1:385449-396050 GCA_009831015.1 Picea engelmannii | reverse complement strand
CCACTAACAATCATTTAATCCCTCATGCATAAGAGAAGAAAATATCAAAGGAGATTTTTAGTGTTGTGGTTGGTTAGCAGAGAAAAAGTATAAATAGGAAGATGATGTGCAAGAACAATCTAAAATATATACTAATCGCCACACTCACCAATTGCTTTTAAATATGAGACAAGTTTGTATTAACTTTTTGCAGTTGGTGAGAAGGTTCAATATGTAGACTTAGTGAACATGGAATTGAATGGATTTTGAGCTTTGTGGGAATCATTTGTGAGAGGTAATAATGCTTAGAAAACCCATCTCGACATTGAAGGATTTTTGATGAATCTATTGAGGAGGAGGCTTGACTGAAGTCTATGTCTAGCAAGAAGGATGGTCAACATAAACTAGCTCTAGGTCAACATAAACTAGTTCTATTTATGTCTAGCAAGAAGGATCGTCAACATAAACTAGCTCTATTTGGCGAGTGAAATATGGATGGAGATAAAGGACCCATCAAGGGTAAGGGAAAGAGTGTTGAGTAAACCTCGTAGCTAGCAAAGAAGGTCTTGAGTAAAATCAATTGATTCAGTTTTCATAAGCGTGGTTATTGCGCATGACAATGTATAAATAAAAGGAAGGATAAAGGTAAACAACATCAGAGGTACGTAGCATCCTCTGTAGAAAATCAAATGTACAATTTTGATGTTATGTTCAAGAAGTAATTTTCATTGGTATCTTTCCTTTCTACCAACAAGATTTTGACAAACGCATGGAATGTGAACAGTAGGGATTCTCAACATATGACATTAGCTCGAAAATGATTTTCTAGTTTTAAGAAATAGGACACATGAGTATAGGTTCAAGTTAGTGGTTATGATAGGTATCGAATAGAAGGAGTTTCTATCGTTCCCTTCCATCTCGATTCAAGTAATTCTTTATATTTTGACAATGTCTCATTTGTACAAAATATGAGGGATAATTTTCTTTCAATTTTTATTATGGAGGATAAGGGATTTACAATGGAGTACAAGAACTAAACAATGAACAAAGTTATTAAACAACATGATTAAAAGAGAATAAGAAGATCAAGGACAATGGAACAAGGACTCACAACGTTTCCAACAAAATAAAAGGGAGAGGAAGAGAACAAATGCTGGGGAGGTGAAAATTTAGATATAGGTATCCTTCCAACTACATTTTCGAAGCCAATTCCTCCTATAAGATTTTGCACAACATCAAAGAAGGTGTTCTTTGCAAGAGAATAATTTTTGTATAAAATATGCTACTCTAGTCGTATTTATCCATATAAAACTGGTCCTTATGTTTCATAACTCATTGTTTCATGTAAACTTATTATGCCCACTAATATGCCTAAACTCATATATGAATGGTCTTTGTGTTTCATAACTCATTGTTTCATCTAAGCTTATTATTCCCATCACTTTGTCTAAACTAATAAACCATGCAAATAGATGTTAGCAACCAAAAAGATCCTTGCAGATATAAAACACCAACAGTCATTAAGCAACAATTTTATTGTCAAATACTTCACTCCACAGAAGACTGAACATGTGGAGGGAGTGGAACTGGAGAATGTGGGTTACGTTGCAGCCACAACTAATGGATTGGCCGATGATTCTTCCGTGGAGTGATCGATTGATTGATAATGGACTGTTTGTAAATTTGGGAAAGAATTATATATATGAACGATGTGTACTTTTGGAATAATTTCATGCATTACGATACTGTGAGGGATCGTCTATTAATACATCATGCAGAGGGGAGGAGAGGAGGCAGAATATTGAATGCAATTGTAGCATGGTAGGATGCACCATGTGTAGTGTCTGAGTTCATAGTGTACACGTGATAACATACTTCTGTCGATTGTTTAAAACTTTTGCTATAAGCTATTTTACATTCAAAGTCATAAATCTTTAAAATATATTTTATTTAAGATTGCATATTCAAATATCATAAATATTTAAAATATGTTTTATTTAAGATTGCATAGTCAAATATCATAAATCTTCATATATGATCACTAACTCATAGTGATGATGACAAAATTCAACCTAATCAATCTTAAAAGCATGGAGGTGTTTTTCCTTATTTATGTTATATATCAAATCAAATAAAGAAATGTTTTTGATGATTTATGAAAAAGCTTGTGGATGTGAAGAGGTACACATCTCAAGATGTGAAACTATGTCTACTCTCCATTATAAGAATCCTCTTAGGTTTGAATTCTATGTACACAAATCCAAGCACACGTAGATTCTCCAAAGGAGGAAGAACAATGACAGTCTAAAACCAATTGAGAAGATTGACAATATATGAGATATTAGCACTAAAATAAATGTTGTGCCTTGCTATGGAATTAAGTAGACACAATGAAATTGGATTGTTTTCCTCTTACTTGTAGAACATTTCAATGTACACTCAATGTGGAAGGATTGCATACACGTAATACAAGAGAAATGGTAGATGGTGGGACAAAAATCGTGGAGTTGAGCTCGGCCATGTGACGAGGATTATAAGAAACAATGAGACAAGAAATGACCATGTTAAGTTTAAACAAGTTTTGGAACCCTGGGAACAAAGGGTGGCAATAAGAGTGTGACACAACTATGCACTCAAAAGGAATTTTATCACTATGGAATCCATTTCCAACGAGAAGAAAATCGATAAAAAATAGATTTTTTCAATCGAGGCTTTGATATCTATAAGAACTTTCTAGCATGGATTCTAGTTATTGTGTCAAGGTGCAAATACAACTATTAGTTCATAGATATATGAATATACCAATTAATTTAATGATTCTCATGATGATTCCAATGGGAAGTAAAAATATTCATTTTGGTTTTCTTAGTATTATAGCTATTGGAAAATAGTGGAGAGATAAATATTGAGAATTATAGGTCAAACATGAACGTCCACACATATTGAATGTGAATGTCTACATAGCTATGTGAATATTGACAAAATTAAAATGATGAATTAAACCATTCCCACCACATAAACCTAAAATTGAATATTTTAGAAAAGTAATTCACTAAAAGTAATTCTATTTTCAAAATGTAAATTATATATTAAGAAAAAATATTGATTTTAGGAGTTGGGTCTAAAAAGAGTATTTCATGCATGCATGAATTAGAATAGGATTAATCTCATAAATAGATTGGGGTTTTGGTCTTAGGTAAAATTATAAAGGCTAGTAAAAATAGAGATTTCAATAAGACATGAACAATTGAACAAGTTGAACAACAATCCCTACAGTCATACAATAGTATTGTATGGATTCATACAATGCATAGAGTTGTATAGACAAGTTTGAAGAGTGTTACAAACAAGTTGTATAGACTATCATATAGGCCATACAATAGTTTTCTACTATTTTTTTTTTTTTCTAGTAAGTTGTACCTCTTACTGAGGCTATACAACCTTAACTCGAGGTGACTTTGATAACTGTATAACTGCTAGTTTTTAGTATCTTGTGCAAGTTTCCTTGTATGTTTCTTCTAGGTATGAAAATACATTTAACTGTATAACTACTCGTCTCTCTTCTTCACCCATATATTAAAAAATGGATCTATAGAAAACCCCAGCTTGTAGATTCCTTTTTAAATTAGAAAGGTGTTGATCTATCCTTTCGCATGTGCTATGGCGCTGAGTTGTCCTTCCACGTGGGCTTGCCGACGATGCTCCTGCATCATACTCCACAAATAGGAAAATCATGAGCTCCTTCTCATGGCTCCCTCTACTATGTTGTTGAGGTCCTCCACGATCCCATACTTTCTCTTGGATTTGTTCATCTGCTCCTTTTCCTTGCTGTCTCTTTCTCTCTTCTGATCCTGCAGGTTTTCTTATGTCCCATACTTCTCTGGTGACTGCTTCTTGTGCTGCTGCTAGCATCAATCTCTTTATCTCCTCTGTTTCTTTGTCCAGCTAGTCCACTGGATGGTTTTCCCCCTGTAGTATGCTATGTTGCCTCTTCTATCCATCAATTTCCAACTTGACTTGTTGGATAAGATGCTTTTGCATTTTTACCCTTCTCTCCAGGGCTTCCATATCTTCACACAGATCAACAAGATCCATGTTATCTATTTACTCCTCCTTTGTTGTAGCTTCACATTCTACAGTTATCTCTTTCTCAGCTTCCTCACTAAAAAAATTGAGCCATTCCTCTGAATTCTCTTCTCCCTCTATTGTAGATCCGAATTCTACAGTTTCCTTATGTTCATCTCCTTGACTGAAAATTTTGAGCAGTTCCACCGAATTCTCTTCTTTCTCCATCTCTTGGGAACATTGAAATGTGTGCTCATTCTCCTCTTCACCAATCTGATCAATCTGAACTTTCATGTTATCTTCATCTCCTGTGGCATTATTTGGACACTCTGTTGCAAACTCCAGTTCTGCAGTCTCACCATTGAGTTACTTCTCAACTTCCTCCTCTGATAGACTGACTTTTGTCATCGCCTCTTGTGTTGTTTCAACTCCAACTTCCTCCTGTTGCTCCCTTGGATGGTACGTTCCTCCACCTATTTCAAATTTGATCTATTGTATATGACTACTATTCATATTTATCCTGCTCTCCATGGGTTCAAATTCCTCACACAACTCAACAAAATATTTTTTTTCTGCTTCCTCTTCTGCTGCAAACTCTGATGCTGTAGTTATCTCCCTTTCAGCTTCCTAGTTGAAGTTTTTGAGAAATTCTGTTGAATGCTCTCCTCCTAAAATATGCATGACTGTCTCCTGGCAACCATCCTATGGCTTTGGATCGTTCAACCAATCCTACAACATCTTCAGCTCTTGCTCCCATTGAGTGACGATTTCATCTGAATTCTCCAAATTTTCTATTGGGGCAAACATCGGTGTCTTCTCCTTCTCCTCCTCTTTGACAATCCTTGTTGGTTGTATTTATTCTGTTGCACCCTCATCACAGACAGAGTTATCTTTAAAATCATTTGGCCTCATGGCCTCCTTCTCAGATTCTTGTTGCACTACCTCCTCATGTGCAACTCTTGTATTAGTCTCTGTTGGACTATTTGGTAGGAATATTTGAATTCCCCCAATGATTAGAATACACCTCTGATCCTCCTCAGCTACGATGGTAGTATTTAACTTCTCATCATCTTCATTGGCATGGTATGCAAACCCACATGAATGTTCATCTATCAACACTCCTTTCTGATATGAACTGTCAACTAAGTTCATTTCTTCTCCCTCGCCCACCTAGCGATATGGTATTTCTCTTCTGCCCCCATGGAAGTCTATGAGATCCAATGATCCCTCTTCATTGCCCACTTATAAACTCGAACTTCCATTACTAACCTCCTGGAAGTTTATGAGATCATCCACTGATCTCCCTCCATTGCCCACCTGGAAACTTGAAAGTTCACTTCTGCCCCCCTAACAGCTTATGAGATATCCCAATCCCATCTCACGGTCCACCTAGCAATATGAATTTCAACTACCATCTTTGTGATGGAATAAGAGATCCTCACTTGATCTCATATCATTGCCCACCTGGAAATTTGAAAATTCCTCTCTACCCTCCTGGCAGTTTATGAGACCTGTAATTGATCTCCCTTCCTCATCACTGAGGGTTTCTCCTACTTCTGGCTCACAAATACAAACTAGCTCCTCCTCTGTGTCATTGAGGTTTTCATCATACCTTAGGCATCTCCTCATTGCTTGTTATTGTTTTCTGGCCAACAACTTTTGGACTGGCCATTTTTCTTTCTTGTTGAGACCCCATTCGTACCTCCAACGTACCTTTGTTTCATGTTTCATCTTCAATGTCAGTTGTTCCATTATTTCTCTTATCTGAATGAGATCCTTGTCAATTTATGTTTTAATTTTCTTCTGGCGTTCTGCTCCTCTTTCGCCATGCTCATGGCCTTCAGTAGCTATATTTTCTATCTGCAGCCCTCCTGGATATCTACCATTTGCTTCACACCTTGCAACCATATCTACAGAGCATAAGTACTTTGTCTTCCTTCACCTTTTGTCCACAAGTGAACTTCATCTTCTGATACCATTTTGTGTCCTCAGATTGTCTCTATTCACCTTCTCGCCTTACATACAATCTGTAGAAAAAATTATTCTCTTGATACTAATTGTCATAGCCAGACTATCTTCTATATCTCCTTCGCCTGAAATCTATGGAAAAATCAACACTCATACCTCTTGATGATATGAGACTATCTCCTTTATCCCCTTCACCTCAAATCTACAGACGGAAATTTCATCTCCGATACCACTTGATGGTATCATACTATATCCGTTCAGCATCCTTCTTTTGTCTACGATATGCAAACAAAACAAAGCTATAATACCAAATGATGCAATACCCCTACCTTAGTAGGGTATGCTAAGCTCCCGGTCTCTGGATCTTCTCAATCTTTGAGCTAGAACAACTCTTTGATTCCCTGTTGGAATCTTTAAGAAATATCCACAGGTCCTTTTCATGAAACTCTGCCGCGTGAAAAAACACCAGGCCCAAGTTTCTCTCACGCGACCATGGGTTGTGACCACCAGCCTAATCCAAATGGTGTTTCACAATTTCACGTGTTGGGCCTTTTCATGTGAGTCACACTGACTCTCCCGACTTCTGAAACCCCAACCGGAGCCTAATGCATGCAAGCTCCTCCCTTATGTTCCACCAATATGACCCCTCACTATGTCCTAGGGCCAAACCTTCCAAGAGTTTCGCAATTTCAGGATTCGCGAAGTTGGAGGACCACCTACCTCCCTTCTCACGACATCTAAAATCTCGATATCTCCTTCCCTCAAAACAGATCAACGGTCCAGATCTCTCCTTTGATCAAGTTGGGATTTCACGGTTCGTCACTTTGGGAGTCTCGTTACTTCTGTTCTCTCGATATCCAAGATCGCGATGGTGATAGATCCACGATCTATATCTTTCCTTTGATCAATGGCGGTGATCAAGTCAAGATTTCGTGGTTCTTGAATTCAAAAGGTTGCTCACCTCTGATCTTCCGACTTCCAAAATTCCACTCATGTTAGATCGACGATTTACGTGCCCCATGATCCGATGATCCAGATTTCCTCTCTCTCGAATCTGTATTTCGTGTGTCGGGAAGTTGGAATACTATGCACATCCCTTCTCCCGATTGTCGATTTTGCGATTGCCTCGAATTAACGGTCTAGATCCCTCCATCATCCAACGGTTGCGATTGAATCGCAAACTTTGATTTTGTGAGTTTGTTGACCCTGTGCACTTCCAAAACGTTAACGTTCGTGCACTTACCTCTAGATCCAACGGCTATTGGTCCTTGGTGCCTAGAACCGTTGAGAAAGATCTATCCTCCCCTTATGCATGCTCGTCTTATCTAGATTATGATGTGACGGTCCATAATCTTCCTCTGCTCGATCCAATGAACATTGTCGCTCCTCCTCCCAAGATTTTGCTTATTTTCGTGACTTGGAAGGATTTCTAAGTTTCCAAAGGGCTCAGACTTCAATCTTTCTATGAGTCCATCCCTTGGGCTTAGTCTACACCTTTTGAAAGTTTTATTCCTCCTGAGTTTTGGCTTCCTCCTGACTTAGAAGAATTTTCTATGTGTTTCCAAGTTCTCGACCTCCGATCTTTCTCCTGCGAGTCGACTGCTCTGGATATTTCTTACTCCTCAGAATGCTTTCCCTTCTGATATTTTGAATGTGAAGCAAGTTCTGTCTACACTCCTTCCTTGTGTTATCTTCCCTAAGTTATTTGGTTTACTCAGTCTCCTGAGGGTCTCACCCTTCTGCGTCTTTCAAAAGACTTTTTGGTGGCCTCCTGGCAACCTCTGCGCTCGATCTCATGAGCTTTAACCTCTCGGGCCTCAAGGAGATTTGTCCCTTCCACTCCTTGAAGGGAAATAAGTTCCTTCTTGGCAACATTAGCTCAAGCACTCTTTCTGGAGCTTTCTAGAGTATTCAAAAACTCTGTAAGTGTCTCTCCTTGAAACTTCTCTTCTCAGAATTCAAAACAGAGTTCTTTTGTTTACTCCTTGCACTCACCCGACGCCCACCTGGCAGAGCTCTACAAAATCCTCAACAATTCTGTCTCTTTGTGCCTTCCTCTGCACAGTCTCTCCTCCAAGGTGTTCAGTAATCTTGAGGCTTCTCCCTTGAGTCCGTGAATCCTTCTTGTGTTCCATACTAATAAATTTTCCCCTGACCTTTATTGGAGATTCAGAAGCACACTCCTTGTGCCAGCTACAGAGTTTTTGATACTTTGTTGTGCACTCCTTGCATAGCCTAAAGAACCCAGAAACAATTCCAGCAAACTCATAGATAGAGAAATCTATCTATCCCTGAAGATGAATTTTTTAACATACATCTACAACATCCATTCATAAGAACAAATGACATTCATAAACACATCAACACATATAGAAAATTCATATGCCATAAAAATGTCTCTCTCTATTCAAATGAATGTTCGATTACAATATGTGCAGGCTGGACTGTAACATAGTCTCGGCTCCCTCAAGCAAACTATTTCATCTCCTATTCAACAGTACTACTTTGGATGCCTCATTTGGGCCAATCATGCATCTACATCTCCCAGAGGTCCTCTCAGGGTTTCTTCGACTACTCATCTCCTCCGCTAAAAACAAAAAACCTAACTACTACTCTAGTTCAGTTACATTCAAGACTGAGAGTGAAACTCCCAGATATCTTGCGATCATTCAGATCCCGAGCGTTTCGCTCTTCTTCACCCATCCTTTCAAAAATGGATCTAGAGAAAACACGAGCTTGTAGATTCCTTTTTAAATTCGAAAGGCACACTATGGCATTGAGTTATCCTTTTGCGTTTTCTATGGCGCTGAGTCATCCTTCCACGTGGGCTTGTCGACGATGCTCTTGAATCATCCTCCTTTGCCTCCCTCCTCTGATCAGTTCTCTTAAATCCAAATCGACCTCCCTTCTTTGTCCTCTCCATGGTCCAGTCAAGTCGATTGGTTCGACCTCCTAGGTAATTCACTAGGTTTCTGCCCCGGACCTGGCCTCTTCCTCATAATTTTCCTTGGTCGTCCCACCAAATTAACCTGAGAATTCAACTCCGGAGCCACCACTTGTGCTTCCACCACTGACCCAGTCTCATTAGAAAGACACCTTCGTCCACCGAGAGAAACCACCGGACCATCCACACTTTTGTTCGGACTGCGTCTCCAGCACAAAGTTTCAAGACAACCTTGCAATTCGGCAAGACCTCGTGTTCGATGTCCATGAGGAGGTGGATGACATATGACTCCGTCTGGAAATTCTGGACAAGAAAGGGACAAAAATTCTGCAAATGTTATCCTTTCTACAAGGCACTTGATGATCCCTAGACGAGGCACCTAGTGCACGAGTGGCCTCAACAGTTGTCTTGGTTTCATCTGTCCAAATGCCAACAATAGACAACTCATCGGTGCTCTTGGTTTCGACTCTCTTGGCTTCGACTTTCCACAGGCCGATTATGTTCCATATGATTAAAACTGAGGTATGTTTTGGTTTTGGAGGTACTGGATGAATTTGTTTCCCTCTGGGGAAATTTAGCATTCACAGTCCTCGAACACTCATGACGCTACTGTAATTTTGTTTCTGAAAGGTAATTTATGCATACTTACTTAAAAAAATAATAATAGAGTTATTCTAGTATTTTGAGAATTGTATGGAAAATTTGAAACCAATAATTTCATAGTGGTTCTATATAAAACATGCTACTCTAGTCGTATTTATCCATATCAAAATGGTGCTTGTATTTCACAACTCATTGTTTCATGTAAACTTATTATGCTCACTAGTTTTCCTAAACCCATATCAAAATGGTCCTTGTGTTTGATAAGTCATCGTTTCACCAAGACTTGTTATTCTCATGAGTTTGTCCAAGCTAATGTAACCATGCAATTAGTTTTTATGAACCAAAAACATCCTTGCAGATATTAAATATGATTCATTGTGGTGTAGTGACCTTTGAGGTACTCAAGTAAATTATCAATTGAGTACCAATAATGACATAGTGGTTCTATATAATAAAATTTACTTCTAAATAACATGGGAAAAAGCTTTTAAACTTATCAGCAAAAGATAGTGATCATCTACATTACTAAAGAAATTTTCATTTTTGATCATCTAATTTTGTCATGGAGTGTATTAAATATCAATGTTGTCATAGGTGAGGTCACATCAATAACCATGGAAAAATTTATCGATATGTTTACCTTTAAATAAAGATGTTATTGCATACAATAATTTCTTGAATTAAACATTTTGAGTGGCTAAATTGAAGAGAAAGATAAGTCAAACTAATTATTCATTTGTAAATAGTTCATAAATAGTTCATAAGACATGTAAATCTTTTATATTATCCATCAAACAAAATAACTTATTCCGTATATAACTCATTATACATCAAACAAAATGACTTATTCCTCATACACCCCATTCTCTTTTTCATAAAGATAAATGATGTTTTTATAATATGATTGAAACAAATATTTACAACTTAATAAATTCAATATGTAAGTAATTCAATAAAATCTAAGTAAAGTTGAAAAAAATTATAGGTGACCATTTTTTATAAACTTAGAATTCATTGTTCCATAAATTCGTTTCCGATAACT
>ML798525.1:352858-372227 GCA_009831015.1 Picea engelmannii | reverse complement strand
TTTCTTGAATTAAACATTTTGAGTGACTAAATTGGAGAGAAAGATAAGTCAAACTAATTATTCATTTGTAAATAGTTCATAAGACATGTAAATCTTTTATATTATCCATCAAACAAAATAACTTATTCCATATATACCTCATTCTCCATCAAACAAAATGACATATTCCTCATACACCCCATTCTCGTTTACATAAAGATAAATGATGTTTTTATAACATGATTGAAACAAATATTTACAACTTAATAAATTCAATATCTAAGTAATTCAATAAAATCTAAGTAAAGTTGAAAAAAATTATAGGTGACCATTTTTTATAAACTTGGAATTCATTGTTCCATAAATTCGTTTCCGATAACTTTAAAAGATTTATATATATATTATAATTCTTTTAAGCAAGAGTGAATGTTTTATACGATTTGCTAAAGAATACGCTTGCATGAAAATATATATTCATGTTTATTCATATGAATGAAAAATTTCAAATCGTGTTAGATTACGTGCGCTAGAGAATACGTTTTGCATGAAAAAAGTAAAAATATGTACTGTAAACCTAAACCTAGAATGTGTGGTGTCGGAAGGTTTTTGTTTCACAAGGGAATCGAATTCCTTGGAAGACTCTCATCATTCTTTATTACACTTCCAGTGCAACATCCAGGTGGAGTTGGAACATTGTCGTCGCAAAGAGATTTCCGAGGGCACATTCCTGCTCTCGCTGCTTCCGCGGAAGACTGAACTTGGGGAGGCGGCGGAGTTGGAGAATGTGGGTTGGGTTGTAGTCCGGGACGCGCAGCGGCCATCAGAACTGTTGGGACTTCCCTGAGCAGCAATGTCGCCATAAGTACCGTGAGAGCAACAACCACCAGAACAGACGCATTGGTTTTGGTAGACAGCGGCATCACCATTTTCACTTCTATGGTAGACAGCGGGAGCGTTAAATACTATGTAATAGTGATTCTTTGGCGGACTGATCGATTGGCCGATAATGGACAGTTCGTAAATTTGGGAGATAATTAGATATATGGACGATTTGTAATTTTGGAATAATTTCATGCATTACGGTACTCACAAGGATCGTCTATTAATACGTCATGGAGAGCGGAGGGGAGGAGCGGAGACGGAATTTTGAACGCAATTTTAGGATGGACCATGGGGACCGTCTTACTTCGTAGTGTACACAGCATATGGACCACGGGAGCGTCTTACTTCGTAGTGTACACGGGATATGGACCACGGGAGCGTCTTGAAGATTGTATATTCAAATATCATAAATCTTAGATTTAACAAGAATAATCCATAATTTATTAAAAAAAGAAAAAAGAAAATAGGTTTCTATTCTTTTTTTTTATGTTAGGAATTATAATAAAACAAACAAAAACCCAAAAGACTGGTCGTTTGCTAAGACCAAAAATTCATAAATCTGAGTGGTCACCCTAAACATGAGTGGTCGCGCAAGGCAAAAAAATTGTGAACTAAACAAACTGAAAACATAGAAAACAGGAAACGTGAGCCAGAAGGATTTATCCAATGACGGGGTCGAGCCTTTGCTCCAAGCGTGACGCACATGCCTGGTGTCTCTGTCGAGCTTATATCTGTCCGAGATAGCCTGCCTGAGGTCCTGAAGGAATGCCATCACAAGGTCCACACGACGCCATCGCTCTATTTCCTTGTGCTGCATCTCGTTGATGACGACCTTGATGTGCTCGATTCCTCACTTAATGGCATGATTCCTGGAAAGCGTCCTTTTCTGCGCATAAGGAGCATGTT
The DNA here is from genome assembly GCA_009831015.1 of Picea engelmannii. NCBI lineage: Eukaryota > Viridiplantae > Streptophyta > Pinopsida > Pinales > Pinaceae > Picea > Picea engelmannii. Next base: position 370,460 of record ML798525.1, on the reverse strand, counting down.
GAAGAGAGCGGAGGTGGATGTGGAGAGTTACAAGAGGAAGTGACGCAGTCGCTCCCTCGGCCTTGGCAAAGGCCTCTGCGCTGACCTCCCAGTCTTAAGGATCATTCTAATTTTACCCTTGAGCCGGAGTGGCTCCTTCGATTCTCTACTGGAATCTCTATAAAAATTGACCCACAGGTATTTTCTACTCCTCACAGCCTCTAGGCCCGATCGTTGTTCTCTCCTCGACAGGAAAATAAAAATTCGGGATTCGGGGTTTCAAAATCCTTGATGTCGCAAACCTTTTGTTTCTCGATTTCCCGATCTTCGATATCCCGAGGTGCTTCAACTTCTGCTAGTCCCCCAGGCTAGAATTTTGAGTCCATACGACCTCCCTTTATACGACTGCAGTCCTATCTCCTTATCGAGATTTTAGGGTTTCTGATGTCGAAATGTATGTGACCTCTTGTCCTCCGGATCCCCGATTCTCCGAATCTCGATATGACATCACTAGAAACCCCTTCTTGACGTAGCCATGATCAACGACCGTGATCATCTACTAAACCAACGGCTCCAGATCTCCCTCGGGACTTCGCGAATTCAAATGTCGAAATGCATTTGTCTTCGATTTCCCCGATCTCTCGAATTCTGTTTTCCCGATATGAGTCTCCCCTTTCGGGATTTTCCCCAAAAGTCGAGATTGTTGCCACGTGTCCTCAAAGATGGAAGGCTCAGGTCTGCTTCAGGGTTTTCACTGTGGAGATTCCCGATCCCCCGTTATGACGAGATGACATCAACTAGGCCCCATAACGGAGCTTTCCCCCTTGCGGGATTTTGGACTTTGAAATTCTGAAACGCAAGTGTTTCCTGTCTTCAAGATCCGCGAAAAGCCAAACCCCGTCTTCTTCGAATTTACGACACGCTTCCCAAATGGATGGACGGTCCTGATTAAATCTCAGACTTCGCCAAATGCAAAGTCAAAAATACTTACCTGTGTAAACCCCGGTGTCTGGATCTCCGAAATGGATGATCGCGCGACACGCGTCTTTCCTTAGATCAACGGTTGCGATTCTTTCGCTGATTCGGGACTCATAAAGTCTCGAACTCTTGGTCTCTAGAATTTCGATATGCCGATGGTTCTTGATTCCTTCCACGTGTCCCAATAGATGGATGGTTATGATTTATATCGGTGTTTTCACCATGGATTTACCCGATCTCCTGTCCACGGGATTTCCGATATCGCGAACTACGACGCCTCGATATCCCGATACCTTCTGGGACCTTCACTCGGCTTGAGAGGGTTTAAACCCTGTGCAACTCCTGTTAGATCGGACAGTTGACAGGTAAATACGTGAGGATCCAACACCTCACGATCTCCTGAGCTTGAACTTCGGACGCAGCCGTAACCTCCTCTCTCCTTTATCAGATCGGACGACTGGCGGGATTTCGCTAATCCTCTACACAGGATTTTGACCGTCTGTTTTTTCCTCCTGATGATTGCTACGAAGTGAATCAAGGATTCTTCCCCGAATTTATCCACTTGTGACATAGAACTCCCAATGCCTTTTAATCACTCAAATGCACCAACCTCTTGTACTGCCTTCAATGGTTTCAAAGGATTTATCCTTCCTGAGCTCTCTTACGACTTCGAGCCTTAAATAAGATCCTTGCATGCACTCCTTGCGGCAACCTCCAAACACTTGAAGTGTTGAATGCCCTTCCACCTTGCGCACGCTCTGCAGTAACGGTCTCTCAATACCTTACTCAGGTTCAAAATTCTGAGTTCTTCCTCGGCCTGCCCACTACTTGCACGACTCCTGTGCCTGACTGAACGTCTGTGTGAATATGAGAAAAAACGCTATGTCTCCTGAGATTTCAGAGACGAACCTCTGAACCTTTTGTCAATGCACTCCTTGCGGACAATTCAACTGCACTCCTTGCAGGAACTCTTTCTCAGATAGAGAAACAATTGAAACTCATTTCATTATCCCTTCCTCTCAGATTTCAAACATTCAACTAGAAATCATTCATACATAGCATAAAAGCAATTGCATGACAGAAAGAAGAAAACATTCATGAACACAACATTTAAAGATGCATACATAGAGAAGATATGAACACCATGAGTCTGAATCACAACTTCTTTTTATTAATTCAGAACTTTTGTACATGGAGTCTGCTACACAGCTCTCTGCTTCTCTTCTATGCTCTCCTCTGATGCTTTCTCCTTCTCTTCTATTCTATGTTACAATTAGACAATGAGGGTGTCTATATCCGTTTTCCCTCCACTCCTAAAACTATCTAATCAGAGAGTTCAAAGCTACCTACTAACATAAATGCTTTCTACCTACTATGAACGAGAGCGGATCACTCAAGGTCCTTTACAATATATAAGTACGCCTCTCCTTAACTATCACATTTAAGTTTGGCGCATGCAAATCTTCAAAAGTTTTAAAGAATTTATCATGTGCTGAAAATGTGTTGCGCTTGTCCCACTGTTTATGGATAAATTCGTGAGTGCGGACACAGACCAATCTCCCCAGATCCACCTGGATCTGGAACAAAACGTAACAGAATACTACTCTTTCCCTAGATCTAAATATTGAATGAACTAAGAGAAATGGATAGTGGACATACCTTATGAACGCTCTCATTTAATCTATGGTGTTCCTTGCTCTGCTCCGATGCTCTTGTGTCGTTCCAATCACAACAACACAAACCAATCACATCAAAGGCATTAATATATTCAATACCTAGTTTATACATGTGAACAAGGAATCATGTAATAAGATGACATCATCATTATGGGAAAGGGACATATTCATGTATTGCATTAACTGAAAGAGAAATATACAACCTGAGCCTTGATGTCATAGATCTCCTTTCGATGGCTCCTAGCTCTGACACACACACTTGCTCATGCATGAAGAAGTTCAACCACATATAATTACTTGTTGTCTCTTGCTGCTGTAGCTTCAATCCTCCATACAGTCTTGCACAAGTTCTCCAATCAATCTCTAGCTAGCTTGCTTATTCTTGTTCTTCTTATTAACCATTTCCATAAGTAATCTCCTCAATATATAGGAGAAGATTGATTAGTTACTTGGATAGGTACTTGATTAGTTACTTGGATAGGTACTTGATTAGTTACTTGATTAGTTACTTGGATAAGTAATCTCCTCAATATATAGGAGAAGTACTCTTCCCTGTACTTCTATTGATTGAATCATTATAAGCAAACTCTGCCTGTGGTAATATGTTGTCCCACTAGTTGTGGTGTTCTGTCACCAAGTTTCTCAGCAAGTCTCCCAGACTTCTATTTACCACTTATGTTTGTCCATCCGTCTGAGGATGATAAGATGAACTGAATGACAAGTTAGTTCCTAGCTTCTTCCATAAGGTCCTCCAAAAGTGTCCCACGAACTTAGTGTCTCGATCTGAAACTATGCTCCTTGGTAAGCCATGAAGTCAAATGACTTCTTTGAAAAACAGATTCGCAATGTGAGTTGCGTCACTAGTTTTCTCACATGGAATGAAGTGTGCCATTTTGGAAAATCTATCCACCACCACAAAGATTGAGTCAAATCCTCTTTGTATTTTTGGCAAACCCAATATAAAATCCATGCTGATTGCATCCCACGACCTCTCAAGTATGGGCAATGGTTGATAAAATCCTGCATTCTGTCTCTTTCCTTTCGAATGCTGACAAATTCTTCATTTATCTACAAATATCTTGACATCTGCTAGCATTCCTGGCCAAAAATATGACTCATTCAACTTTGAGAACGTTTTGTCATGACTAAAGTGTCCTGCTAATCCTCCACTGTGTTTCTCCTTCAGCAGGTTCTCCCTCATGGAGCATTTTGGAATACAAAGATGATTACTTTTAAACAGTAATCCTTCCTGGATCATGTATTCTATCCATTGTCTTCTATCTCTGAGAATTGGATTCTCAGCTGCTTCATATGCCTCCTTAAAATCTGGATCATCTTTGTACATGTCCCCGAGGTCATCAAAACCCAGTTTTTTAACTGTAAACTCCTGCAACAACAAACATTTCCTGCTCAAAGCATCAACAACTTTGTTAGCAGTTCCATAAATATGTTTAATCACAAAAGTGAAATTTTGCATATATTCAACCCATTTAACATGTCTCCGATTCAACTTTTCCTGTTGAGTCACAAATTGCAGTGCATGATTGTCACTGTATAAGACAAACTCTTTGGGAATCAAGTAATGCCTCCATTTCTTCAATGCCTAGATGATAGCATAGAAATATTTTTCATACGTGGAGTACTTCACCTTTGCTTCATTTAGCTTCTCACTGAAGTATCCTATCGGCCTATCCTCTTGACTCAGGACTGCCCCTATGGAAAATCCACTTGCATCACATTTCACCTGAAATGTCCCTTTGAAATCTGGTAACACCATATATGGTTGCTCCGTGATCTTCCTCTTCAACAAGTTAAAACTCTTTTTAGCCTCTTCTGTCTAGTGAAAATATTTGTGTCTTTTCTTCACTGTGTCCATCATCGCTGCACTAATTCAACTGAAATTCCTGAAGAACTTTCGGTAGAAACTAGCTAATCCGTGAAAGTTTTTCACCTCAAATATGTTCTTCGGTGATGGCCAATTCTTGATCACTTCCACCTTATCTCGATCCATCCTTAATTTGTCTGTAGAAATAACAAATCCCAAATAAATGAGCTATGTCTTCATGAATGAGGATTTCTTCATGTTTATAAGAAACTTCTCTTGCTGTAATCTTTGCATCACTGTAGCCAAATGCTTCAGATGCTCTGTCTTTGTTTTACTGAAAATCAGTATGTCATCCAGATACACAATGACAAATTTCCCGATGAATTCTTTTAGGACTTCATTCATCAACCTCTTTAAGTTACTTGGCGCATTTGTTAAGCCAAACGACATAACAAGCCATTCATACAACCCTTCGTTAGTCTTGAAGGTTGTTTTCCATTCATCACCTTCCCTCATACGAATCTGGTGATAACCACTTTTCAAATCAATCTTTGAAAAATATTTTTCTCCACTTAAGCAATCCATCAAATCATCCATCCTTGGTAATGGAAATCTATACCTGATGGTTATATTGTTAATTGCTCTTGAATCAGTACACATCCTCCAGCCTCCGTCTTTTTTTGGACTGAGTACTGTTGGAACAACACATGGGCTCAAGCTTTCTCTAACCAACCCTTTGTCCAACAAATCCTAGACTTGCCTTTTGACCTCTTCATTCTCTTGCAGCGTTAGTATGTACGCGGCTTTATTTGGAAAACTGGCTCCAGGTATGAGATCAATATAATGAATCACACTTCTGATTGGTGGTAACGAACGAGGTAGTTCGTCCACTATTATGTTAGCGAACTCTTCCAATAGTTCTTGAAACACTTCTGGTAAATCGTCTACTCTTGTGCTGGTCAAAACAATTCTTGGTTTCCTGACCACAATGAACTACGGTTCCTCTTTCTTATTGACCTCGGTAAGGAGTTCCTTCCCACTCATGAGAAGTACAATGTTACTTACTTCAAGTTTCACTTCCTTATCTTTGATTGGAAGCAACATATGAGTTCTCCCATTCTTTTCTAGGGTGTATGTGTTCATCCTCCCATCATGAATCACATTTCTGTCATATTTTCATGGTCTACCCAACAATAGATGACAAACATCTGTAGGAATAACATCACATAGTATCTTATCATTATATCCTCCTATCTTAAATTCAACTAAACATTGTTTAGTGACATTTACCTGATGTCCCTTTTGTAGCCATGAAACTCTATATGGACTCGGATGTTCACTCGTCTCCAACTCCAGCTTTTCTACCATCTCTCTCAAAACAAGATTATCCATGCTACCTTTGTCCACAATGACCTTGCATACCCTGTTCTTGGTTTTGCAAGGAGTCCGAAAAAGTCTGTTTCTTTGGGCCGAGCTCTCCACCTCCTTCTCTGGTGTCAACATAACTTTTCGCATCATCAGTGATCTTCCGCCTTCAGCATCTTCTGCCTCAACATCTCTCCTTTGTGCTTAGGAGATGTGAGTATCTCCACCCTCTTTATTTTTATCTGGACATTCATAAGATTTGTGTCCATTCTTTCCACACGTGAAGCATTTTATCACTCCACCTCTTCCTCTTCCACTACCTCTAGTACGAGGAAAAGTATTATTATCAACATAATCTCCTCTCTCCTCAATATGGTAATCCCTGGGAATGAATTTTTCTTTCATCTTTGCAATCATCCTATCCAAACTCCTGATTTTCTGCTTACCTTTGCAACATCTGTCAGCTGAAGTTCATCCCACCACAATGCTGCATGTCCTTTCAACCTTGTGACAGCATGCTTGACCTTCTTGTCTTCTTCGACATCTTCATAGTTGAAATAAGTATCCAGAGCTCTAATCCAGTCTAGAAGATCCTCTGCATCCAAGTTTCCCTCATAAACGGGAATGTTCATTTTCGCTCTTGCACCCATTCTTGAAATAGCTCTGATCAAACGTTCGTTTGCTGCTTCTTCGACTGCAACTTCTTCTTCATGTCCAGCCTCAATTTAACTTTCAGAATCACTTAGATCCCCAGCACTGACTATGCATATTTGGGTTGTCTCCATGTCTTCGAGTTTGGCTCGTAGATCACGCATCTCTCTCTCCATGGTTGGATCAATCATCTTCCTACCTCTTCTTCTTGGTATTTCCCTTTCCTCTAGCGGATTGGGTGTTTGCATGTCTCTTCTGCTAGGCAGCATGGTGAAATTTTCCTTTTTCTTACTACAGAAAGCAAAGAATCCTTTTTGTGCTGTGATACCAAACCTAATGCAGTCACTCCCTCTGCCTCGGCAAAGGCCTCTACACTGACCTCCCAGTCTTAGGGATCGTTCTAATTTTACACTTGATTCAGAGTGGCTCCCTCGATTCTCCACTAGAATCTCTATAAAAATTGACCCACAGGTCTTTTCTATTCCTCGCAGCCTCTAGGCCCGATCGTTGTAATCTCCACGACAGGAAAATAAAAATTCGAGATTCGGGGTTTCACAATCCCCGATGTCGCAAACCTTTTGTTTCCTAATTTCCCGATCTCCGATTTCCCTATCTCCGATATTCCGAGGTGCTTCAACTTCAAATGCAAAAATTCATTTGTCTTCGATTTCCCCAATATCTCGAATTCCGATTTCCCTATATGACTCTCCCCTTTCAAGATTTTCCCCGAAAGTCGGGATTGTTGCCACGCGTCCTCAAATATGGATGACTCAGGTCTACTTCGGGGTTTTCACCGTGGAGACTCCCGATCCCCCGTTATGATGAGATGACGTCAGTTGGGCCCCATAATGGAGCTTTCCCCCTTTCAGGATTTCGAACTTCGCAATTCTGAAACACAAGTGTTTCCTATCTTCAATATCCGCGAAACGCCAAACCCCATCTTCTTTGTATTTATGACACGCGTCCCAAATGGATGGACGGTCCCGATTAAATCTCAAACTTTGCCAAATGAAAAGTCAAAAATACTTACCTGTGTAAACCCCGGTGACCGGATCTCCGAATTGGATGATTGCACCACATGCGTCCTTCCTTAGATCAACGATTGCGATTCTTTCGCTGATTTGGGACTCATAAAGTCTCGAACTCTTGGTCTCTAAATTTCTGATATGCCGATGGTTCTCGATTCCTTCCACGTGTCCCAACAGATGGACGGTTCTGATTTATATCGGGGTTCTCACTATGGATTTACCCGATCTCCTGTCCACGGGATTTCTGATATCCCGAACTCTGACACCTCGATATCCCGATACCTTTTGGGACCTTTGCTAGGCTTGAGAGGGTTTAAAACCTGTGAAACTCCTGTTATATCAGACGACTGACGGGTAAATAGGTGAGGATCCAACGGCTCACGATCTCGTGAGCTTGAACTCCGGACGCAGCCGTAACCTCCTCGCTCCTTTATCAGATCGGATGACTGGCGGGATTTCGCCAATCCTCTACACAAGATTTTGACTGTCTGTTTCTTCCTCCTGATGATTTATACGAAGTGAATCAAGGATTCTTCCCCAGATTTATCCACTTGTGACACAAAACTCCCGATGCCTTTTATTCACTCAAATGAACCAACCTCTTGTACTGCCTTCAATGGTTTCAAAGGATTTATCCTTCCTGAGCTCTCTTATGACTTCGAGCCTTAAAGAAGATCCTTTCACACACTCCTTGCACGTTGAATTCCCTTCGACCTTGCGCACGCTCTGCAGTAACGGTCTCTCAATACCTTACTTAGGTTTGAAATTCTGAGTTCTTCCTCGGCCTTCCCACTACTTGCATGACTCTTGTGCCTGACTGCACCTCTGTGTGAATATGAGAACAAATTCTATCTCTCCTGAGATTTCGAAGGCGGACCTCTGAACCTTTTGTCAACGGACTCCTTGCGTGCAATTCAACTGCACTCCTTGCATGAACTCTTTCTCAGATAGAAAAACAATTGAAACTCATTTCATTATCCCTTCCTCTCAGATTTCAAACATTCAACTAGAAATCATTCATACATAGAATAAAATCAATTGCATGACAAAAAGAGTAAAACATTCATGAACACAACATTTAGAGATGCATACACAGAGAAGATATGAACACCATGAGTCTGAATAACAACTTCTTTTTATTAATTCAGAACTTTTGTACATGGAGTCTCCTACACATCTCTCTGCTTCTCTTCTATGCTCTCCTCAGATGCTTTTTCCTTCTCTTCTATTATATGTTACAATGCCAATGTACACTCAAGGTGGAAGTATTGCAACACACCTAATACAAGAGAAAGGGAAACTACTGTGACAAAAATAATTGGGTTGGTAGATTTGAGCTTGACCACGTGATAGGGATAATAAGAAACAATGAGGAGGCAAGAAGAGTGTGACACTCCTATGCACTCAAAAGGAAATCTATAAGTACGAAATCTATGCCCAATCTCAAGAAAACCAATAAGAAAATCTATTTGTTCAATTGATGCTTTGATATCTATAGGAACTTTCTAGCATGGATTCTAGCTATTGTATCAAGGTGCAAATACAACCATTAGTTCATAGATATATCAATATACTGATTAATTTATTGATGCTTGTGATGATTCCAATGAAATGTAAAGATATGCATTTTGGTTTTCAGTTGAATTAGTATTATAGATATTGGAAAATAGTGAAGAGAAAAATGATGCGAATTATGGCTCTGGAACGTCCACACATGTTGAGATATTTATATGCCTCGTGACCCTCTTCTCCAAATCGACTACTTGGCCTCACAATGGATCGAGCTACTCATGTGAAACATTGACAAAATTAAAATGACCGCTTAAACCACTCCTACTATAGAAACCTAAAATAAAATATTTTAGGAAAGTAATTTACAAAAAGTAATTATGATTTCAAAATGTAAACTATTTTAAGAAAAAGTCTTACTTTTAGTATTTCAGTCTAAAAAGGGTATTTAAAGAAAGAAGGACTTTCAATAGGAGTAATGTCATAAGTATATTGGGGTTTTTGTCTTAGCTAAAATTATAAAGTCCAGTAAAAATCGAGATTTCAAGAAGACATGAACAATTGAAAGTAACATACTCTTTGAAACAAGAGTCCCTACAATATATGGATTCATACAATCCATAGAGGTGTATGGACAAGTTTGTAGAGTTTTACAAACAACTTGTACATGCTATCCTTTATGCCATACAATAGTTTTCTACAATTTCTTGTATTTTCCAGTAAGTTGTACCTCTTCATGAGGCTATACAAGCTTAACTCGAGGTGACTTCGATAACTCTATAACTCCTAGTTTTAAGTACCTTATGCAAGTTTCCTTGGATTTGGTTTTTGGAGGTATGGAAAGCTATTTTTGAAGGAGTAATTAAGTGTGTATGTGTCGAGACTTTGCTCCAAGCTTGACGCAAATGCCAGGTGTCTCTTTCGAGCTTATATCTATCCGAGATAGCCTGCCTGAGGTCCTGAAGGAATTCCATCACTCAATTTCCTTATGCTACATCTCGTTGATGATGACCTTGATGTGCTCGATTCCTCACTTAATGGCATATGTGGATTCTTCGAAAGCATCCTTTTCTGCGAAGCAGGAGCATGTTGAAGAGAGCGGAGGTGGATGTGGAGAGTCGTAAGAGGAAGTTGGAGAGTCAGAGGAAAGAGATGAAGGAATGGGGTCGATAGAGGTGACGAGAGGTGGAGAAGGAGGAGGAGGAGGTGGAGGGTGGCAAGGAGGGGATGGAATAAGCCTGGGAGTGAAGTCGAGGGAGTTTCCAAGGCTATTGAACCATTCAATGTGACAGGCAAAGCGATTCGATAGTGGAGATAAGTCTGGAGTGTTGTCTCGAATGGGAGGAATGAAAGTGAAGGTGGGAGTGGGAGAAATAATCAATGTCGAGGTGGAGGCGAACTGAGGAGAGCCACGCCCTCTCTCTAGCCGCATACTAGGTTGTGCCCCTCTTCGACTTGCCCCTGAGTCGAGGCATAGGGATATCAACCTAAAACCACATGAGGAACGTGTGAGGAGAGTGAGAGTGGTTGCTCGAATCAGGGGCAAGTCGAAGAGGGGCACAGTGAAACTGAATTTTTTTCCTCTTACTTGTAGAACATGCCAATGTATACTCAAGGTGGAAGTATTGCAGCACACCTAATACCAGAGAAAGGGAAACTACTGTGACAAAAATAATTGGGTTGGTAGATGTGAGCTTGACCATGTGTCCGAGATAGCCTACCTAAGGTCCTGAAGGAATGCCATCAGAAGGTCCACACGGCGCCATCGCTCTAGCTCTATTTCCTTGTGTTGCATCTCGTTGATGATGACCTTGATGTGGTCGATTCCTCACATAATGGAATCTATGGATTCCGCGAAAGCGTCCTTTTCTGCAAAGCAGGAGCATGTTGAAGAGAGCGGAGGTGGATGTGGAGAGTCGCAAGAGGAAGTTGGGGAGTCAGAGGAAGGAGTTGAAGGAATGGGGGCGGTAGAGGTGACGGGAGGTGGAGAAGGAGAAGGAGGAGGTGGAGGGCGGCAAGTGGGGGATGGACTAAGCCTGGGAGTGAAGTCGAAGGAGTTTCAAAGGTTGTTGAACCATTCGACGCTACAGGCAAAGGGATTCGATAGCGAAGATAAGTCCGGAGTGTTGTCTCGAATGGGCGGAACGAAAGTGAAGGTGGGAGTGGGAGCAACAGTTAACGTCGGGGTGGAGGCGAACTAAGTTACTAAAGGAGAGCCACGCCCTCTTTCTCCCCTTCCTCTTCGTGCCCCTCCTCGAGTTGCCCCTGAGTCGAGGCATAGATATATCGACCTAAAACCACATGAGGAATGTGTGAGGAGAGTGAGAGTGGTTGCTCAACTCAGGGGCAAGTCGAAGAGGGGCACAATGAAACTGAATTTTTTTCCTGTTACTTGTAGAACATGCCAATGTACACACAAGGTGGAAGTATTGCAGCACACCTAATACAAGAGAAAGGGCAACTATTGTGACAACAATAACTGCGTTGGTATATTTGAGCTTGACCATGTGATAGGGATAATAAGAAACAATGAGGAGGCAATAAGAGTGTGACACTCCTATGCACTCAAAAAGAAATCTATACGTACAAAATCTATGCCCAATCTGAAGAAAACCAATAAGAAAATCTATTTGTTCAATTGATGCTTTGATATCTATAGGAACTTTCTAGCATGGATTCTAGCTATTGTATCAAGGTGCAAATACAACCATTAGTTCATAGATATATCAGTATACCGATTAATTTTTTGATGCTTGTGATGATTCCAATGAAATGTAAAGATATACATTTTGGTTTTTAGTTGAATTAGTATTATAGATATTGAAAAATAGTGGAGAGAAAAATGATGCGAATTATGGCTCTGGAACGTCCACACATGTTGAGATATTTATATGCTTGGTGACCCTCTTCTCCAAATCGACTAATTGGCCTCACAATGGATCGAGCTACTCATGTGAAACATTGACAAAATTAAAATGACCGCTTAAACCACTCCTACTATAGAAACCTAAAATAAAATATTTTAGGAAAGTAATTATGATTTCAAAATGTAAACTATTTTAAGAAAAAGTCTTACTTTTAGTATTTCAGTCTAAAAAGGGTATTTCATGCAAGCAAGACTTTCAATAGGATTAATGTCATAAGTATATTGGGGTTTTTGTCTTAGCTAAAATTATAAAGTCCAGTAAAAATTGAGATTTCAAGAAGACATGAACAATTGAAAGTAACATACTCTTTGAAACAAGAGTCCCTACAATATATGGATTCATACAATCCATAGAGGTGTATGGACAAGTTTGTAGAGTTTTACAAACAACTTGTACATGCTATCCTTTATGCCATACAATAGTTTTCTACAATTTCTTGTATTTTCCAGTAAGTTGTACCTCTTCATGAGTCTATACAAGCTTAACTCGAGGTGACTTCGATAACTCTATAACTCCTAGTTTTAAGTACCTTATGCAAGTTTCCTTGGATTTGGTTTTTGGAGGTATGGAGAGCTATTTTTGAAGGAGTAATTAAGTGTGTATGTGTCGAGCCTTTGCTCCAAGCCTGACGCAAATGCCAGGTGTCTCTGTCGAGCTTATATCTATCCGAGATAGCCTGCATGAGGTCCTGAAGGAATTCCATCACTCAATTTACTTATGCTGCACTTCATTGATGACGACCTTGATGTGCTCGATTCCTCACTTAATGGCATATGTGGATTCCTCGAAAGCGTCCTTTTCTGCGAAGCAGGAGCATGTTGAAGAGAGCGGAGGTGGATGTGGAGAGTCGCAAGAGGAAGTTGGAGAGTCAGAGGAAGGAGCTGAAGGAATGGGGTCGATAGAGGTGACGGGATATGGAGAAGGAGGAGGAGGAGGTGGAGGGTGGCAAGGGGGGGATGGACTAAGCCTGGGAGTGAAGTCGAGGGAGTTTCCAAGGCTATTGAACCATTCGATGTGACAGGGAAAGGGATTCGATAGTGGAGATAAGTCCAGAGTGTTGTCTCGAATGGGCGGAATGAAAGTGAAGGTGGGAGTGGGAGAAAAAATCAATGTCGAGGTGGAGGCGAACTGAGGAGAGCCACGCCCTCTCTCTAGCCGCATACTAGGTCGTGCCCCTCTTCGACTTGCCCCTGATTCGAGGCATAGGGATATCAAACTAAAACCACATGAGGAACGTGTGAGGAGAGTGAGAGTGGTTGCTCGACTCAGGGGCAAGTCGAAGAGGGGCACAATTAAACTGAATTTTTTTCCTCTTACTTGTAGAACATGCCAATGTACACTCAAGGTGGAAGTATTGCAACACACCTAATACAAGAGAAAGGGAAACTACTGTGACAAAAATAATTGGGTTGGTAGATTTGAGCTTGACCATGTGTCCGAGATAGCCTACCTAAGGTCCTGAAGGAATGCCATCAGAAGGTCCACACGGCGCCATCGCTCTAGCTCTATTTCCTTGTGCTGCATCTTGTTGATGACGACCTTGATGTGGTCGATTCCTCACTTAATGGAATCTATGGATTCCGCGAAAGCGTCCTTTTCTGCAAAGCAGGAGCATGTTGAAGAGAGCGGAGGTGGATGTGGAGAGTCGCAAGAGGAAGTTGGGGAGTCAGAGGAAGGAGTTGAAGGAACGGGGGCGGTAGAGGTGACGGGAGGTGGAGAAGGAGGAGGAGGAGGTGGAGGGTGGCAAGTGGGGGATGGACTAAGCCTGGGAGTGAAGTCGAAGGAGTTTCAAAGGCTGTTGAACCATTCGACGCTACAGGCAAAGGGATTGGATAGCGAAGATAAGTTCGGAGTGTTGTCTCGAATGGGCGGAACGAAAGTGAAGGTGGGAGTGGGAGAAACAGTTAACGTCGGGGTGGAGGAGAACTCAGTTACTGGAGGAGAGCCACGCCCTCTTGCTCCCCTTCCTCTTCGTTCCCCTCCTCGAGTTTCCCCTGAGTCGAGGCATATAGATATCGACCTAAAACCACATGAGGAACGTGTGAGGAGAGTGAGAGTGGTTGCTCGACTTAGGGGCAAGTCGAAGAGGGGCACAATGAAACTGATTTTTTTTCCTGTTACTTGTAGAACATGCCAATGTACACACAAGGTGGAAGTATTGCAGCGCACCTAATACAAGAGAAAGGGCAACTATTGTGACAACAATAATTGCGTTGGTAGATTTGAGCTTGACCATGTGATAGGGATAATAAAAAACAATGAGGAGGAAAGAAGAGTGTGACACTCCTATTCGGTCAAAAAGAAATCTAAAAGTACAAAATCTATGCCCAATCTCAAGAAAACCAATAAGAAAATCTATTTGTTCAATTGATGCTTTGATATCTATAGGAACTTTCTAGCATGGATTCTAGCTATTGTATCAAGGTGGAAATACAACCATTAGTTCATAGATATATCAGTATACTGATTAATTTTTTGATGCTTGTGATGATTCCAATGAAATGTAAAGATATACATTTTGGTTTTTAGTTGAATTAGTATTATAGATATTGGAAAATAGTGGAGAGAAAAATGATGCGAATTATGGCTTTGGAACATCCACACATGTTGAGATATTTATATGCTTGGTGACCCTCTTCTCCAACTCGACTACTTGGCCTCACAATGGATCGAGCTACTCTTGTGAAACATTGACAAAATTAAAATGACCACTTAAACCACTCCTACTATAGAAACCTAAAATAAAATATTTTAGGAAAGTAATTTACAAAAAGTAATTCTGATTTATACATGTAAACTATTTTAAGAAAACGTCTTACTTTTAGTATTTCAGTCTAAAAAGGGTATTTCATGCAATCAAGACTTTCAATAGGAGTAATGTCATAAGTATATTGGGGTTTTTGTCTTAGCTAAAATTATAAAGTCCAGTAAAAATCGAGATTCCAAGAAGACATGAACAATTGAAAGTATCATACTCTTTGAAACAAGAGTCCCTACAATATATGGATTCATACAATCCATAGAGGTGTATGGACAAGTTTGTAGAGTTTTACAAACAACTTGTACATGCTATCCTTTATGCCATACAATCGTTTTCTACAATTTCTTGTATTTTCCAGTAAGTTGTACCTCTTCGTGAGGCTATACAAGCTTAACTCGAGGTGACTTCGATAACTCTATAACTCCTAGTTTTAAGTACCTTATGCAAGTTTCCTTGTATTTGGTTTTTTGAGGTATGGAAAGCTATTTTTGAAGGATTAATTAAGTGTGTATGTGTCGAGCCTTTGCTCCAAGCCTGACGCAAATGCCTGGGGTCTCTGTCGATCTTATATCTATCCGAGATAGCCTGCCTGAGGTTTTGAAGGAATTCCATCACTCAATTTCCTTATGCTGCATCTCGTTGATGACGACCTTGATGTGCTCAATTCCTCACTTAATGGCATATGTGGATTCCTCGAAAGCGTCCTTTTCTGCGAAGCAGGAGCATG
Source organism: Picea engelmannii (assembly GCA_009831015.1). Taxonomy (NCBI): domain Eukaryota; kingdom Viridiplantae; phylum Streptophyta; class Pinopsida; order Pinales; family Pinaceae; genus Picea; species Picea engelmannii. Next base: position 355,034 of record ML798525.1, on the reverse strand, counting down.
TTGAAGAGAGCGGAGGTGGATGTGGAGAGTCGCAAGAGGAAGTTGGAGAGTCAGAGGAAGGAGTTGAAGGAATGGGGTCGATAAAGGTGACGGGAGGTAGAGAAGGAGGAGGAGGAGGTGGAGGGTGGAAAGGGGGGGATGGACAAAGCCTGGGAGTGAATTCAAGGGAGTTTCCAAGGCTATTGATCCATTTGATGTGACAGGCAAAGGGATTCGATAGTGGAGATAAGTCCGTAGTGTTGTCTCGAATGGGCGGAACGAAAGTGAAGGTGGGAGTGGGAGAAACAATCAATGTCGAGGTGGAGGCGAACTAAGGAGATCCACGCCCTCTCTCTAGCCACATACTAGGTCGTGCCCCTCTTCGACTTGCCCCTGAGTCGAGGCATAGGGATATCAACCTAAAACCACATGAGGAACGTGTGAGGAGAGTGAGAGTGGTTGCTCGACTCAGGGGAAAGTCGAAGAGGGGCACAATTAAACTGAATTTTTTTCCTCTTACTTGTAGAACATGCCAATGTACACTCAAGGTGGAAGTATTGCAACACACCTAATACCAGAGAAAGGGAAACTACTGTGACAAAAATAATTGGGTTGGTAGATTTGAGCTTGACCATGTGTCTGAGATAGCCTACCTAAGGTCCTGAAGCAATGCCATCAGAAGGTCCACACGGTGCCATCGCTCTAGCTCTATTTCCTTGTGCTGCATCTCGTTGATGACGACCTTGATGTGCTCGATTCCTCACTTAATGGCATCTATGGATTCCTTGAAAGCGTCCTTTTCTGCGCAGCAGGAACATGTTGAAGAGAGCGGAGGTGGATGTGGAGAGTCGCAAGAGGAAGTTGGGGAGTCATAGGAAGGAGTTGAAGGAACGGGGGCGGTAGAGGTGACGGGAGGTGGAGAAGGAGGAGGAGGAGGTGGAGAATGGCAAGGGGGCAACGGACTAAGCCTGGGATTGAAATCGAAGGATTTTCAAAGGCTATTGAACCATTTGACGCTACAGGCAAAGGGATTCGATAGCGGAGATAAGTCCGGAGTGTTGTCTCGAATGGGTGGAACGAAAGTGAAGGTGGGAGTGGGAGCAACAGTTAACGTCGAGGTGGAGGCAAACTCAGTTACTAGAGGAGTGCCACGCCCTCTCGCTTCCCTTCCTCTTTGTTCCCCTCCTCGAGTTGCGCCTGAGTCGAGGCATAGAGATATTGACCTAAAACCACATGAGGAACGTGTGAGGAGAGTGAGAGTGGTTGCTCGACTCAGGGGCAAGTCGAAGAGGGGCACAATGAAACTGAATTTTTTTCCTGTTACTTGTAGAACATGCCAATGTACACTCAAGGTGGAAGTATTGCAGCACACCTAATACAAGAGAAAGGGAAACTATTGTGACAAAAATAATTGCGTTGGTAGATTTGAGATTGACCATGTTCAATTGCGTTGGTAGATAAGAAAATCTATTTGTTCAATTGATGCTTTGATATCTATAGGAACTTTCTAGCATGGATTCTAGCTATTGTATCAAGGTGCAAATACAACCATTAGTTCATAGATATATCAGTATACCGATTAATTTTTTGATGCTTGTGATGATTCCAATGAAATGTAAAGATATACATTTTGGTTTTTAGTTGAATTAGTATTATAGATATTGGAAAATAGTGGAGAGAAAAATGATGCGAGTTATGGCTCTGGAACGTCCACACATGTTGAGATATTTATATGCTTGGTGACCCTCTTCTCCAACTCGACTACTTGGCCTCACAATGGATCGAGCTACTCATGTGAAACATTGACAAAATTAAAATGACCACTTAAACCACTCCTACTATAGAAACCTAAAATAAAATATTTTAGGAAAGTAATTTACAAAAAGTATTTCTGATTTCAAAATGTAAACTATTTTAAGAAAAAGTCTTACTTTTAGTATTTCAGTCTAAAAAGGGTATTTCATGCAAGCAGGACTTTCAATAGGAGTAATGTCATAAATATATAGGGGTTTTTGTCAGGGATGATTTTAGGGGCTAAATTTCGCTCATGGGCCAATTTTCCATGGTTTTTCCAAAAATGAGATTCGGTATTTTAAAAATGATTCGCCAAAATTCTATAGGATAAAATTATTTTACCTTAAAAATCGCCGAAATTTTATAAAAACTATATAAAATCCTTAGAAATTTGAATATTTTT
>ML798525.1:298640-317028 GCA_009831015.1 Picea engelmannii | reverse complement strand
GCATGTGAATGTGTAAGTAGCTATGTGAATATTGACAAAATTAAAATGATGACTTAAACCACTCCCACCACATAAACCTAAAATCGAATATTTTAAAAAAGTAATTCACAAAAAGTAATTCTATTTTCAAAATGTAAATTATATATTAAGAAAAAATATTGATTTTAGGAGTTGGGTCTAAAAAGGGTATTTCATGCATGCATTAATTAGAATAGGATTAATCTCATAAATAGATTGGGGTTTTGGTCTTAGGTAAAATTATAAAGGCCAGTAAAAATAGAGATTTCAATAAGACATGAACAATTGAACAAGTTGAACAACAATCCCTACAGTCATACAATAGTATTGTATGGATTCATACAATGCATAGAGTTGTATATACAAGTTTGTAGAGTGTTACAAACAAGTTGTATAGGCTATCATATAGGCCATAAAATAGTTTTCTACTATTTTTTGTTTTTTCTAGTAAGTTGTACCTCTTACTGAGGCTATAAAACCTTAACTCGAGGTGACTTTGATAACTGTATAACTGCTAGTTTTAAGTATCTTATGCAAGTTTCCTTGTATGTTTCTTATAGATATGGAAATATATTTAACTGTATAACTATTCGTCTCTCTTATTCACCCATATGTTCAAAAATGGATCTACAGAAAACCCCAACTTGTAGATTCCTTTTTAAATTAGAAAGGTGTTGAGATATCCTTTCGCATGTGTTATGGCGTTGAGTCGTTCTTCCACGTGGGCTTCCCGATGATGCTCCTGCATCATACTCCACAACTAGGAAAATCTTGAGCTCCTTCTCATGGCTCCCTCTGCTCTGTTGTTGACGTCCTCCAAGATCCCATACTTCCTCTTGGATTTGTTCATCTTCTCCTTTTCCTTGCTGTCTCTTTCTCCCTGTTTCTCCCGTAGGTTTTCTTATGTCCCATACTTCTCTAATGACTGTTTCTTGTGCTACTGCTAGCATCAATCTCTTTATCTCCTCTGTTTATTTGTCCAACTAGTCCACTGGATGGTTTCCCCCCTGTAGTATGCTATGTTTCCTCTTCTCTCCATCAATTTCCAACTTGACTTGTTGGATAAGATGGTTTTTCATTTTTAGAATTCTCTCGAGGGCTTCCATCTCTTCACACAGATCAACAAGATCCATGTTATCTATTTCTTCCTCGTCTGTTGTCGGTTCACATTCTACAGTTATCTCTTTCTCAACTTCCTGACTAAAAAAATTGAGCCATTCGTCTAAATGCTATTTTCCCTCTATTGTAGATCCCAATTCTACAGTTGCCTTATGTTCATCTCCTTGGCTGAAAATTTTGAGCAGTTCCACCGAATGCTCTTCTTTCTCCATCTCTTGGGGACATTGAAATGTGTGCTCTTTCTCCTCTTCACCTATCTGATCAATCTGAACTTTCATGTTATCTTCATCTCCTATGGCATTAGTTGGACACTCTGTTGCAAAATCCAGTTATGCAGTCTCACCATTGAGTTACTTCTCAACTTCCTCCTCTGACAGACTGACTTTTGTCATCGCCTCTAGTGTTGGTTCAACTCCAACTTCCTCTTATTGCTACCCAGGATGGTATGTTCCTCCACCTATTTCAAATTTGATCTGTTGGATATGACTACTCTTCATATTTATCCTGCTCTCCAGGGATTCAAATTCCTCACACAGCTCAACAAAATCTTTGTTTTTTGCTTCCTCTTCTGCTACAAACTCCGATGTTGTAGTTATCTCCCTTTCAGCTTCCCGGCTGAAAATTTTCAGCAATTCTACTGAATGTTCTCCTCCTAAAATCTACATGACTGTCTCCTGGCAGCTATCCTATGGGTTTGGATCGTTCAACCAATCCTACAACATCTTCAGCTCTTGCTCCCATTGAGTGAGGATTTCATCTGAATTCTCCAATTTTTCTATTGGGGCAAACATGAGTGTCTTCTCCTTCTCCTCCTCTTTGACAATCCTTGTTGGATGTCTTTGTTCTATTGCACCTGCATCACAGACACAATTATCTTTAAAATCATTTGGCTGCATGGCCTCCTTCTCAGATTCTTGTTACACTACCTCCTCATGTGCAACTCTTGCATTAGTCTCTGTTGGACTATTTGGCAGGAATATTTGAATTCCCCCAATGATTAGAACACACCTCTGATCCTCCTCCGCTGCGATGGGGGTATTTAACTTCTCATCGTCTTCATTGCCATGGTCTGCAAACCCACATGAATTTTCATCTATCAACACTCCTTTCTGATATGAACTCTCAACTGAGTTCATTTCTTCTCCCTCGCCCACCTGGCGATATGGTATTTCTCTTCTGCCCCCATGGAAGTCTATGAGATCCAATGATCCCTCTTCATTGCCCACCTAGAAACTTGAACTTCCATCACTACCCTCCTGGAAGTTTATGAGATCATCCATTGATCTCCCTCCATTGCCCACCTGGAAACTTGAAAGTTCACTTCTGCCCCCTAACAGTTTATGAGATATCCCAATCCCATTTCATGGTCCACCTAGCAATATGAATTTCAACTACCATATTCATGATGGTCTAAGAGATCCTCACTTGATCTCATATCATTGCCCACTTGGAAATTTGAAAATTCATCTCTACCCTTCTGGCAGTTTCTGGTTGAGACCCCATTTGTACGTCCAACGTACCTTTGTTTCCTGCTGCATCTGCAATGTCAGTTGTTCCATTCTTTCTCTTATCTGAATGAGATCCTTGTCAATTTATGTTTTAATTTTCTTCTGGCGGTCTGCTCCTCTTTCATCATGCTCATGGCCTTCGGTAGCCATATTTTCTGTCTTCAGCCCTCCTGGATATCTACCATTTGTTGCACACCTTACATGCATATCTATACAACATAGGTACTTTGTCTTCCTTCACCTTTTTTCCACAAGTGAACTTCATCTTATGATACCATTTGGTGTCCTTCGATTGTCTCTATTCGCCTTCTCTCCTTACCTACAATCTGTAGAAAAAATTCTTCTCTTGATACTAATTGTCGTAGCCAGACTATGTTTTGTATCTCCTTCGCCTGAAATCTACGGACAAATCAACACTCATACCTCTTGATGATATGAGACTATCTCCTTTATCCCCTTCAACTCAAATCTACAGACGAAAATTTCATCTCCGATACCACTTGGTAGTATCAGACTATATCCTTTCACTGTGCTTCTTCTTTCTGCGGTCTGTAAACAAAACTAAGCTCTAATACCACATGATGCAGTGCCCCTACCTCTGCAGGGTTTCTTGACCTCGCGGTCTCTAGATCTTCTCAATCTTTGAGCTAGAACAACTCTTCGATTCCTTGTTGGAATCTTCAAGAAATATCCACAGGTCCTTTTCACGAAACTCCGCCGCGTGAAAAAACACCAGGACCAATTTTCTCTCACGCGACCATGGGTTGTGACCACGAGCCTAATCCAAATGGAATTTCACGATTTCACATGTTGGGCCTTTGCATGTGAGTCACACTGACTCTCCGGACTTCTGAAACCCCAACCGGAGTCTAATGCATGCAAGATCCTCCCTTATCTTCCACCAATATGACCCCTCACTATGTCCTGGGGCCAAACCTTCCGTGAGTTTCACGATTTCAGGATTCGCGAAGTTGGAGGACCACCTACCTCCCTTCTCACGACATCTAAAATCTCGATATCTCCTTCCCTCGAAACAGATCAATGGTCTAGATCTCTCCTTTGATCAACGACTGTGATCAAGCTGGGATTTCACGGTTCATGACTTTGGGAGTCTCCTTACTTTCGTTCTCCTGATATCCAAGATCACGATGGCGATAGATCCACGATCTATATCTTTCCTTTGATGAATGGCAATGATCAAGTCGAGATTTCGTAGTTCGCGACTTCGAGAGGTTGCTCACCTCTAATCTTCGGACTTCCAAAATTCCACTCGTGTTAGATCGACAGTCTATGTGCCCCATGATACGACGATCCAGATCTCCTCTCTCTCGAATCTGTATTTCGCGTCTCGGGAAGTTGGAATACTGCGCACATCCCTTCTCTCGATTGTCGATTTTGCGATAGCCTCGGATTAACGGTCTAGATCCCTCCATGATCCAACGACTGCGATTGAATCATAAACTTTGATTTTGTGAGTTTGCTGACCCTGTGCACTTCCAGAACGTTAAAGTTCGTGCACTTACCTCTAGATCCAACGACTATTGGTTCTTCGCACCTAGATCCGCGGAACAAGATCTATCTTCCCGCTATGCACACTCGTCTTGTCTGGATTATGATCTGATGGTCCATAATCTTCCTCTGCTCGATCCAATGATCATTGATGCTCCTCCTCTCAAGATTTTGCTTATTTGTGTGACTTGGAAGGATTTCTAATTTTCCAAAGGGCTCAGTCTTTGATCTTTATATGAGTCCATCCCTTGGGCTTTGTCTACACTTTTGGAAAGTGTTATTCCTCTTGAGTTTTCGGTTCCTCTTGACATAGAAGAATTTTCTATGTGTTTTGAAGGTCTCAGCCTCCGATCTTTCTCCTTCGAGCCAACTGCTCTGGATATTTCTTACTCCTGGGAACGCTTTCCCTTCTGAGATTTTGAATGTGAAGCAATTTCTCTCTATGCTCCTTCCTTGTGCTATCTTTCCTAAGTTATTTGGTTCACTTAGTCTCTTGAGGGTCTCACCCTTCTGCGTCTTTCAAAAGAATTTTTGGTGGCCTCCTCGCAACCTCTGCGCTCGACCTCATGAGATTTAACCTCTCGGGCCTCAAGGATTTTTGTCCCTTCTTCTCCTTGAAGGGAAATAAGTTCCATCTTGGCAACATTGGTCCAAGCACTCTTTTTGGAGCTTTCCAGAGTATTCAAAAACTCTGTAAGTGTATCTCCTTGACACTTCTCTTCTCATAATTCAAAACAGAGTTCTTTTGTTTACTCCTTGCACTCACTTGATGCCCACCTCGCAGAGATCTACAAAATCCTCAACAATACTGTCTCTTTGTGACTTCCTCTGCACAGTCTCTCCTCCAAGGTGTTCATTAATCTTGAGGCTTCTCCCTTGATTCGATGAATCCTTCTGGTGTGCCATCCTAATACGTTTTCCCTGAACTTGATTTGAGATTCATATGTACACTCCTTGTGTCGGCTACAAAGTTTCTGATACTCCATTGTACACTCCTTGCATAGCCTAAAGAACCCAGAAACAATTCCAGCAAACTCATAGATAGAGAAATCTATCTATCCCTGAAGATGAATATTTTAAAATACATATACAACATCCATTCATAAGCACAAACGACATTCACAAACACATCAACACATATAGAAAGTTCGTATGCCAGAAAAACGTTTTTCTCTCTATTCAAATGAATGTTCGATTACAATATGTGCAGGCTGGACTATAACATAGTCTCAGCTCCCTCAAGCAAACTATTTCATCTCCTATTCAACAATACTACTTTGGACGCCTCATTTGGGCCAACCATGCATCTACATCTACCACAAGTCCTCTCGGATTTTCTTCGACTACTCATCTACTCCCCAAAAAACAAAAAACCTAACTGCTACTCTAGTTCAGTTACATTCAAGACTGAGAGTGAAACTCCCAGATATCTTGCGATCATTCAGATCCTGAGCGTTTCGCTCTTCTTCACCCAACCGTTCAAAAACGGATCTAGAGAAAACACGAGCTTGTAGATTCCTTTTTAAATTAGAAAGGCACACTATGGCTTTGAGTTATGTTTTTGCGTTCACTATGCCATTGAGCCATCCTTCCACGTGGGATTTTCGACGATGCTCCTGCATCATCCTCCTTTGCCTCCCTCCTCTGATCAGTTATCTTAAAGCTAAATCGACCTCCCTTATTTGTCCTCGCCATGGTCATGTCAAGTCGATTGGTTCGACCTCCTAGGTAATTCACTGGGTTTCTCCCTGGTACCTAGTCTCTTCCTCACAACCTTCCTTGGTCGTCCCACCAAATTAACCTGAGAATTCAACTTCGAAGCCACCACTTGTGCATCCACCACCATCCCAATCTCATTAGGAAGACACCTTCGTCCACCGAGAGAAACCACCGGACCATCCACACTTTTGCTCGGACTGCGTCTCTAGCACAAAGTTTCAAGACAACCTTGCAATTCAGCAAGACCTGGTGTTCGATGTCCATGAGGAGGTGGATGACATACGACTCCGTCTCGAAATTCTGGACAAGAAAGGGACACAAATTCTACAAATGTTATCCTTTCTACAAGGCACATGATGCTCCATAGACCAGGCACCTAGTGCACAAGCGACCTCAATGGTGGTCTTGGTTTCATCTCTCCAAATGCCAACAACAGACAACTCATCGGTGATCTTGGTTTCGACTCTCTTGGCTTCGAATTTCCACAGGGCGATTATGTTCCATATGATTAAAACTGAGGTATGTTTTGGTTTTGGAGGTACTCGATGAATTTGTTTCCTTCTGGGGAAGTTTAGCATTCACAGTCCTCGAACACTCATGACGCTACTGTAATTTTGTTTTTGAAAGGTAATTTATGCATACTTACTTAAAAAAATAATAATAGAGTTATTCTAGTATTTTGAGAATTGTATGGACAATTCGAAACCAATAATTTCATAGTGGTTCTATATAAAACATGCTACTCTAGTCGTATTTATCCATATCAAAATGGTGTTTGTATTTCACAACTCATTGTTTCATGTAAACTTATTGTGCTCACTAGTTTTCCTAAACCCATATCAAAATGGTCCTTGTGTTTGATAACTCATTGTTTCCCCAAGACTTGTTATTCTCATTAGTTTGTCCAAACTAATGCAACCATGCAATTAGTTGTTATGAACCAAAAACATCCTTGCAGATATTAAATATGATTCATTGTGGTGTAGTGACCTTTGAGGTACTCATGTAAATTATCAATTGAGTACCAATAATGACATAGTGGTTCTATATAATAAAATTTACTTCTAAATAACATGGGAAAAAGTTTTTAAACTTATAAGCAAAAGATAGTGATCATCTAGATTACTAAAGAAATTTTCATTTTTGATCATCTAATTTTGTCAAAGGTCAGGTCACATCAATAACCATGGGAAAATTTATCGATATGTTTACCTTTAAATAAAGATGCTATTGCATACAATAATTTCTTGAATTAAACATTTTGAGTGACTAAATTGGAGAGAAAGATAAGTCAAACTAATTATTCATTTGTAAATAGTTCATAAGACATGTAAATCTTGTATATTATCCATCAAACAAAATAACTTATTCTGTATATACCTCATTCTCCATCAAACAAAATGACATATTCCTCATACACCCCATTCTCGTTTACATAAAGATAAATGATGTTTTTATAACATGATTGAAACAAATATTTACAACTTAATAAATTCAATATGTAAGTAATTCAGTAAAATCTAAGTAAAGTTGCAAAATATTATAGGTGACCATTTTTTATAAACTTGGAATTCATTGTTCCATAAATTCGTTTCTGATAACTTTAAAAGATTTATATATATATTATAATTCTTTTAAGCAAGAGTGAATGTTTTATACGATTTGCTAAAGAATACGCTTGCATGAAAATATATATTCATGTTTATTCATATGAATGAAAAATTTCAAATCCTGTTAGATTACATGCGCTAGAGAATACGTTTTGCATGAAAAAAGTAAAAATATGTACTGTAAACCTAAACCTAGAATGTGTGGTGTCGGAAGGTTTTTGTTTCACAAGGGAATCGAATTCCTTGGAAGAGTCTCATCATTCTTTATTACACTTCCAGTGCAACATCCAGGTGGAGTTCGAACATTGTCGTCGCAAAGAGATTTCCGAGGGCACATTCCTGCTCTCGCTGCTTCCGCGAAAGACTGAACGTGGGGAGGCGGCGGAGTTGGAGAACGTGGGTTGGGTTGTAGTCCTGGATGCGCAGCGGCGACCAGAACTGTTGGGACTTCCCTGAGCAGCAATGTCGCCATAAGTACCATGAGAACAGCAACCACCAGAACAGACGCATTGGTTTTGGTAGACAGCGGCATCACCATTTTCACTTCTATGGTTATGGGAGCGTTAAATACTATGTAATAGTGATTCTTTGGCGGACTGATCGATTGGCCGATAATGGACTATTCGTAAATTTGGGAGATAATTAGATATATGGACGATTTGTAATTTTGGAATAATTTCATGCATTACGGTACTCACAGGGATCGTCTATTAATACGTCATGGAGAGCGGAGGGGAGGAGCGGAGACAGAATTTTGAACGGGACCATCTTAGTTTGTAGTGTACACGGCATATGGACCACAAGAGCATCTTACTTCGTAGTGTACACGGGATATGGACCACGGGAGCATCTTGAAGATTGTATATTCAAATATCATAAATCTTAGATTTAACAAGAATAATTCATAATTTATTAAAAAAAGAAAAAAGAAAATAGGTTTCTATTTTTTTTATGTTAGGAATTATAATAAAACAAAGAAAAACCCAAAAGACTCGTCGTTTGCTAAGACCAAAAATTCATAAATCTGAGTGGTCACCCTAAACATGAGTGGTCGCGCAGGGAAAAAAAAATGTGAACTAAACAAACTGAAAACATAGAAAACAGGAAACTTGAGCCAGAAGGATTTATCCAATGACGGGGTCGAGCCTTTGCTCCAAGCCTGACGCACATGCCTGGTGTCTCTGTCGAGCTTATATTTGTCCGAGATAGCGTGCCTGAGGTCCTGAAGTAATGCCATCAGAAGGTCCACACAACGCCATCGCTCTATTTCCTTGTGCTGCATCTCGTTGATGACGACCTTGATGTGCTCGATTCCTCACTTAATGGCATGATTCCTCGAAAGCGTCCTTTTCTACGTAGAAGGAGCATGTTGAAGAGAGCAGAGGTAGATGTGGAGAGTTGCAAGAGGAAGTGACGCAGTCGCTCCCTCGGCCTCGGCAAAGGCCTCTGCGCTAACCTCCCGGTCTTAAGGATCATTCTAATTTTACCCTTGAGCCGGAGTGGCTCGTTCGATTCTCCACTGGAATATCTATAAAAATTGACCCACAGGTATTTTCTGCTCCTCACAGCCTCTAGGCCCGATCGTTGTTCTCTCCACGACAGGAAAATAAAAATTCGGGATTCGGGGTTTCACAATCCTCGATGTCGCAAACCTTTTGTTTCTCTATTTCCCGATCTTCGATATCCCGAGGTGCTTCAACTTCCGCTAGTCCCCCAGGCTAGACTTTTGAGTCCATACGACCTCCCTTTATACGACTGCAGTCCTATCTCCTTATCGGGATTTTGGGGTTTCTGATGTCGAAATGTATGTGACCTTTTGTTCTCCGTATCCCCGATTCTCCGAATCTCGATATGACGTCACTACAAACCCCTTCTTGACGTAGCCATGATCAACGACCGTGATCATCTACTAAACCAATGGCTCCAGATGTCCCTCGGGACTTCGCGACTTCAAATTCCGAAATGCATTTGTCTTCGATTTCCCCGATCTCTCGAATTCCGATTTCCCGATATGAGTCTCCCCTTTCGGTATTTTCCCTGAAAGTCAGGATTGTTGCCACGTGTCCTCAAAGATGGACGGCTCAGGTCTGCTTCAGGGTTTTCACCGTGGAGATTTCCGATCCCCCGTTATGACGAGATGACGTCAACTCGGCCCCATAATGGAGCTTTACCCCTTTCGGGATTTTGGACTTCGCAATTCCGAAACGCAAGTGTTTCCTGTCTTCAAGATCCGCGAAAAGCCGAACCCCGTCTTCTTCGTATTTACGGCACGCTTCCCAAATGGATGGACAGTCCTGATTAAATCTCAGACTTCGCCAAATGAAAAGTCAAAAATACTTACCTGTGTAAACCCCGGTGTCCAGATCTCCGAATTGGATGATCGCGATTCTTTCGCTGATTCCTTCCTTAGATCAACGGTTGCGATTCTTTCACTGATTCGGGACTCATAAAGTCTCGAACTCTTGGTCTCTAGACTTTCTATATGCCGATGGTTCTCGATTCCTTCCACGTGTCCCAATAGATGGACGGTTATGATTTATATCGGTGTTTTCACCATGGATTTACCCGATCCCCTGTCGACGGGATTTCTGATATCGCGAACTACGACGCCTCGATATCCTGATACCTTCTGGGACCTTCGCTTGGCTTGAGAGGGTTTAAACCCTGTGCAACTCCTGTTAGATCGGATAGTTGACAGGTAAATACGTGAGGATCCAACGGCTCACGATCTCCTGAGCTTGAACTTCGGACGCAGCCGTAACCTCCTCGCTCCTTTATCAAATCGGACGACTGGCGGGATTTCGCTAATCCTCTACACAGGATTTTGACCGTCTGTTTCTTCCTCCTGATGATTGCTACGAAGTGAATCAAGGATTCTTCCCCAGATTTATCCACTTGTGACATAGAACTCCCAATGCCTTTTAATCACTCAAATGCACCAACCTCTTGTACTGCCTTCAATGGTTTCAAAGGATTTATCCTTCTTGAGCTCTCTTACGACTTTGAGCCTTAAATAATATCCTTGCAAGCACTCTTTGCGGCAACCTCCAAACACTTGAGGTGTTGAATGCCCTTCCACCTTGCGCACACTCTGCAGTAACGGTCTCTCAATACCTTACTCAGGTTCGAAATTCTGAGTTCTTCCTCGGCCTGCGCACTACTTGCACGGCTCCTGTGCCTGACTGCACCTTTGTGTGAATATGAGAACAAACGCTATCTCTCCTGAGCTTTCAGAGACGAACCTCTGAACCTTTTGTCAATGCACTCCTTGCGGACAATTCAACTGCACTCCTTGCAGGAACTCTTTCTCAGATAGAGAAACAATTGAAACTCATTTCATTATCTCTTCCTCTTAGATTTCAAACATTCAACTAGAAATCATTCATACATAGCATAAAAGAAATTGCATGACAGAAAGAAGAAAACATTCATGAACACAACATTTAAAGATGCATACATAGAGAAGATATGAACACCATGAGTCTGAATCACAACTTCTTTTTATTAATTCAGAACTTTTGTACATGGAGTCTGCTACACAGCTCTCTGCTTCTCTTCTATGCTCTCCTCTGATGCTTTCTCCTTCTTTTCTATTCTATGTTACAATTAGACAATGAGGGTGTCTATATCCGTTTTCCCTCCACTCCTAAAACTATCTAATCAGAGAGTTCAAAGCTACCTACTAACATAAATGCTTTCTACCTACTATGGACGAGAGCGGATCACTCAAGGTCGTTTACAATATATAAGTACGCCTGTCCTTAACTATCACATTTAAGTTTGGCACATCCAAATCTTCAAAAGTTTTAAAGAATTTATCATGTGCTCAAAATGTGTTGTGCTTGTCCCACGCTCGCTTGACGTTGACGATGCTCCTACATCATACTACCTCGCTTGAAAATTTTCATGGGCTCCTGTCCATGAGCTCTCGCACGGTCTGCCCATGCTTCTGAATCTCTGCTTCACTCTCCCAGCTGGCATCTTCAACTAGATGTCATTTCCACTTGACCAAGTATTCAAAGTATCGTTTCCTCCTGGTCTGCTTTCCAACTCTTTTGTCTAGTATGCTTTCCATCTGTGGCTTTTCTGCAACTGGCATTTGCTTTTGCCACTGAACCTCTGACTATTGATCATTTGTTCCTACTTCCTCAGCTTTGTATGGGTACAAATATGAGACATTGAATATCGCAGAAATTCCGATCCCATTGGGTAATTCAGTCTCATAAGCATTTTCCCTAAATGTCCTCAAGATCTTACATGGTCCGATTTTCTTCATCTTCAATTTATTATATGTTCCTCTCGGGAACCTTTCCTTTCTAAGGTGTGCTAGAATCAAATCACCGACTTCAAATTGAAGTTGTCTCCTGTGTTGATCTGCCCTTCTTTTATATTCCTGGCTTGAATTTTGTAAACACTCCTTCACCTAGCTGTGATGTTCCTTCATCTCTTCTGCAAAATCTTCTGCACTAGCACTCCTAGTCGCGTTCTATTCTGAATCTCTCAATTCAGAAATTCCCCTTGGCTGCATGCCGTAGACAATCTTAAACAGACTCTGCCCTGTACTTCTATTGATTCAATCATTATAAGCAAACTTCCCCTGTGGTAATATGTTTTCCCACTGGCTGTGGTGTTCTGTCACCAGGCTTCTCAGCAAGTCTCCCAGACTTCTGTTTACCACTTATGTTTGTACATCCGTCTGAGGATGATAAGCTGAACTGAATGACAAGTTAGTTCCTAGCTTCTTCCATAAGGTCCTCCATAAGTGTCCCACGAACTTAGTGTCTCGATATGAAACTATGCTCCTTGGTAAGCCATGAAGTCGAATGACTTCTTTGAAAAACAGATTCGCAATCTGAGTTGCGTCAATGAAGTGTGCCATTTTGGAAAATCTATCCACCACCACAAAGATTGAGTCAAATCCTCTTTGTGTTTTTGGCAAACCCAATATAAAATCCATGCTGATTTCATCCCACGACCTCTCAGGTATGGGCAATGGTTGATAAAATCTTGCATTCTGTCTCTTTCCTATCGAATGCTGACAAATTCTGCATTTATCTACAAATATCTGGACATATGCTCGCATTCCTAGCCAAAAATATGATTCATTCAACTTTGAGAACATTTTGTCGTGACTAAAGTGTCCTGCTAATCCTCCACTGTGTTTCTCCTTCAGCAGGTTCTCCCTCATGGAGCGTTTTGGAATACAAAGTTGATTACTTTTAAACAGTAATCCTTCCTGGATCATGTATTCTATCCATTGTCTTCTATCTCTGAGAATTGGATTCTCAGCTGCTTCATATGCCTCTTTAAAATCTGGATCATCTCTGTACATGTCCTTGAGGTCATCAAAACCCAGTGTTTTAACTCTAAACTCCTGCAACAACAAACATTTCCTGCTCAAAGCATCAACAACTTTGTTAGCAGTTCCATAAATATGTTTAATCACAAAAGTGAAATTTTGCATATATTCAACCCATTTAACATGTCTCTGATTCAACTTTTCCTGTTGACTCACAAATTGTAGTGCATGATTGTCACTGTATAAGACAAACTCTTTGGGAATCAAGTAATGCCTCCATTTCTTCAATGCCTGGATGATAGCATAGAAATCCTTGTCATACGTGGAGTACTTCACCTTTGCTTCATTTAGCTTCTCACTGAAGTATGCTATCGGCCTATCCTCTTGACTCAGGACTGCCCCTATGGAAAATCCACTTGCATCGCATTTCACCTGAAATTTCCCTTTGAAATCTGGTAACACCAAAATTTGTTGCTCTGTGATCTTCCTCTTCAACAAGTTAAAACTCTTTTCATCCTCTTCTGTCCAGTGAAAAGATTTGTGTCTTTTCTTCACTATGTCCATCATCGCTACACTAATTCCACTGAAATTCCTGATGAACTTTCGGTAGAAACTAGCTAATCCGTGAAATATTCTCACCTCAAATATGTTATTCGGTGATGGCCAATTCTTGATCACTTCCACCTTATATATATCCATCCTTAATTTTTCTGCAAAAATAACAAATCCCAAATAACTGAGCTATGTCTTCATGAATGAGGATTTCTTCATGTTTATAAGCAACTTCTCTTGCTGTAATATCTGCATCACTGTAGCCAAATGCTTTAGATGTTCTGCCTTTGTTTTACTGAAAATCAGTATGTCATCGAGATACACAATGACAAATTTCCCGATGAATTCTTTCAGGACTTCGTTCATCAACCTCTTTAAGGTACTTGGCGCATTTTTTAAGCCAAACGACATAACAAGCCATTCATACAACCCTTCGTTAGTCTTGAAGGTTGTTTTCCATTCATCACCTTCCCTCATACGAATCTGGTGATAACCACTTTTCAAATCAATCTTTGAAAAATATTTTGCTCCACTTAAGCAATCCATCAAATCATCCATCCTTGGTAATGGAAATCTATACCTGATGGTTATCTTGTTAATTGCTCTTGAATCAGTACACATCCTCCAGCCTCCGTCTTTCTTTGGACTGAGTACTATTGGAACAACACATGGGCTCAAGCTTTCTCTAACCAACCCTTTGTCCAACAAATCCTAGACTTGCCTTTCGACCTCTTCATTCTCTTGCGGCGTTAGTATGTACGCGGCTTTATTTGGAAAACTGGCTCTAGGTATGAGATCAATATAATGACTCACACTTCTGATTGGTGGTAACGAACGAGGTAGTTCGTCCACTATTATGTCAGCGAACTCTTCCAATAGTTCTTGAAACGCTTCTAGTAAATCGTCCACTCTTGTGCTGGTCAAAACAATTCTTGGTTTCCTGACCACAATGAACTACAGTTTCACTTTCTTATTGACCTCGATAAGGAGTTCCTTCCCACTCATGAGAAGTACAGTGTTACTAACTTCAAGTTTCACTTCCTTATCTTTGATTGGAAGCAACATATGAGTTCTCCCATTCTTTTCTAGGGTGTATGTGTTCATCCTCCCATCATGAATCACATTTCTGTCATATTTCCATGGTCTACCTAGCAATAGATGACAAACATCTGTAGGAATAACATCACATAGTATCTTATCATTATATCCTCCTATCTTAAATTCAACTAAACATTGTTTAGTGACATTTGACTGATGTCCCTTTTGTAGCCATGAAACTCTATATGGACTCGGATTTTCACTCGTCTCCAACTCCAGCTTTTCTACCATCTCTGTCAAAACGAGATTATCCATGCTACCTTTGTCCACAATGACCTTGCATACCCTATCCTTGGTTTTGCAAGCAGTCCGAAAAAGTCTGTCTCTTTGGGCCGAGCTCTCCACCTCCTTCTCTGGTGTCAAAAGAACTTTTCGCATCATCAGTGATCTTCCGCCTTCAGCATCTTCTGCCTCAACATCTCTCCTTTGTGCTTCGGAGATGTGAGTCTCTCCACCCTCTTCATTTTTATCTGGACATTCATAAGATTTGTGTCCATTCTTTCCACACGTGAAGCATTTTATCACTCCACCTCTTCCTCTTCCACTACCTCTAGTAGGAGGAAAAGTATTATTATCAGCATAATCTCCTCTCTCCTCAATATGTTGTCCTCCCTGCTCAGCATATCGCCCTCGCTGTGAGATTCCACCTCTCTTAGTTTGAGTCTGAGGTTTCTTCCAATCCTCCTTGGGCTTCTGATTTTTATCTTGGACAACTGATTTGCCTCTGGCTTGACTTCTGCCTTGACCTCTTTGACCCTTCTTTCATCTCAACTTCTTTTCATCTTTTACAACCATCTGATAAGCATCTCCCACTGTTCGGATGGTTACCATGCTCATCTCATCTTGAATTTCATACCTCAGGCCATTCATGTACCTGGAAACCTTTTCATCATCGCTTTCCCGATGACCTGCCCTGATGTTCAGCCTGTAGAATTATTCAGTGTATTCTTTTACTGTCATCAGCTTCTGTCTTAGGTTCTTAATTCTCCTGAACAAAGTAATCTGGTAATCCCTGGGAATGAATTTTTCCTTCATCTTTGCAATCATCCTATCCCAACTCCTAATTTTCTGCTTACCTTTGCAACGTCTGTCAGCTAAAGTTCATCCCACCACAATGTTGCATGTCCTTTCAACCTTGTGACAGCATGCTTGACCTTCTTGTCTTCTTCGACATCTTCATAGTCGAAATAAGTATCCAGAGCTCTAATCCAGTCTAGAAGATCCTCTACATCCAAGTTTCCCTCATAAACGGGAATGTTCATTTTTTCTCTTGCACCCATTCTTGAAATAGCTTTGATCAAACGTTCGTTTGCTGCTTCTTCAACTACAACTTCTTCTTCATGTTCAACCTCAATTTAACTTTCGGAATCACTTAGATACCCAGCACTGACTATGCGTCTTTGGTTTGTCTCCATGTCTTCGAGTCTGGTTCATAGATCACGCATCTCTCTCTTCATGGTTGGATCAATCATCTGCCTACCTCTTCTTCTTGGTATTTCCCTTTCCTCTAGCGGATCGGGTTTTTGCATGTCTCTTCTTCTAGGCAGCATGGTGAAATTTTCCTTTTCCTTACTACAGAAAACAAAGAATCCTTTCTGTGCTCTGATACCAAACCTAATGCGTTCGCTCCCTCTGCCTCGGCAAAGGCCTCTACGCTGACCTCCCAGTCTTAAGGATCGTTCTAATTTTACACTTGAGTCAGAGTGGCTCCTTCGATTCTCCACTGGAATCTCTATAAAAATTGACCCACATGTCTTTTCTACTCCTCGCAGCCTCTAGGCCCGATCGTTGTTCTCTCCACGATAGGAAAATAAAAATTTGAGATTCGGGGTTTCACAATCCCCGATGTCGCAAACCTTTTGTTTCCCGATTTCCCGATCTCCGATTTCCCGATCTCCGATTTCCCTATCTCTGATATCCCGAGGTGCTTCAACTTCTGCTAGTCCACCGGGCTAGACTTTTGAGTCCATACGACCTCCCTTTATACCTCCGCATTCCTATCTCCTTATCAGGATTTCAGGGTTTCTGATGTTGAAATGTATGTGACCTCTTGTCCTCCTGATCCCCGATTCTTCGAATCTCGATATGATGTCACTAGGAACCCCTTCTTGACATAGCCACGATCACCGGCCGTGATCATCTACTAAACCAATGGCTCCATACCTCCCTCGGGACTTCACGACTTCAAATGAAAAAATGCATTTGTCTTCGATTTCCCCAATATCTCGAATTCTGATTTCCCTATATGACTCTCCCCTTTTAGGATTTTCCCCAAAAGTCGGGATTGTTGCTACGCGTCCTCAAAGATGGACGGCTCAGGTCTACTTCGGGGTTTTCACCATGGAGATTCTCGATCCCCCGTTATGATGAGATGACGTCAGTTGGGCCCCATAACGGAGCTTTCCCCCTTTCGGGATTTCGGACTTCGCAATTCTGAAACACAAGTGTTTCCTGTCTTCAATATCCACGAAACGCCAAACCCCATCTTCTTTGGATTTCTGACATGCGTCCCAAATGGATGGACAGTCCCGATTAAATCTCAAACTTCGCAAAATGCAAAGTCAAAAATACTTACCTCTGTAAACCCCGGTGTCCGGATCTCCTAATTGGATGATCGCGCCACATGCGTCCTTCCTTAGTTCAGCGATTGCGATTCTTTCGCTGATTTGGGACTCATAAAGTCTCGAACTCTTGGTATCTAAACTTATGATATGCCTATGGTTCTCGATTCCTTCCACGTGTCCCAACAGATGGACGGTTCTGATTTAGATCGGGGTTCTCACTATGGATTTACCTGATCTCCTATCCACGGGATTTTTGATATCTCCAACTCTGACACCTCGATATCCCGATACCTTCCGGGACCTTTGCTCGGCTTGACAGGGTTTAAACCCTGTGAAACTCCTGTTATATCGGACGACTGACGGGTAAATATGTGAGGATCCAACGGCTCACGATCTCTTGAGCTTGAACTCCGGACGCAGGCCTAACCTCCTCGCTCCTTTATCAGATCGGACGACTGGCACGATTTCGCTAATCCTCTACACAGGATTCTGACCGTTTGTTTCTTCCTCCTGATGATTTCTATGAAGTGAATCAAGGATTCTTCCCCGGATTTATCCACTTGTGACACAAAACTCCCGATGCCTTTTATTCACTAAAATGCACCAACCTCTTGTACTGCCTTCAATGGTTTCAAAGGATTTATCCTTCCTGATCTCTCTTATGACTTTGAGCCTTAAAGAATATCCGTTCACGCACTCCTTGCGCGTTGAATTCCCTTCGACCTTGCGCATGCTCTGCAGTAACGGTCTCTCAATACCTTACTCAGGTTTGAAATTATGAGTTCTTCCTCGGCCTTCCCACTACTTGCATGGCTCCTGTGCCTGACTGCACCTCTGTGTGAATATGAGAACAAATGCTATCTCTCCTGAGCTTTCAAAGACGAACCTCTGAACCTTTTGTCAACGGACTCCTTGCCTGCAATTCAACTGCACTCCTTGCATGAACTCTTTCTCAGATAGAAAAACAATTGAAACTCATTTCATTATCCCTTCCTCTCAGATTTCAAACATTCAACTAAAAATCATTCATACATAGCATAAAATCAATTGCATGACAAAAAGAGTAAAACATTCATGAACACAACATTTAAAGATGCATACACAAAGAAGATATGAACACCATGACTCTGAATAACAACTTCTTTTTATTAATTCAGAACTTATGTACATGGAGTCTCCTACACATCTCTCTACTTCTCTTCTATGCTCTCCTCTGATGCTTTTTCCTTCTCTTCTATTATATGTTACAATGCCAATGTACACTCAAGGTGGAAGTATTGCAACACACCTAATACAAGAGAAAGGGAAACTATTGTGACAAAAATAATTGGGTTGGTAGATTTGAGCTTGACCATGTGATAGGGATAATAAGAAACAATGAGGAGGCAAGAA